>VZSF01000955.1:45970-49994 GCA_013398295.1 Chionis minor | reverse complement strand
CCAAAAAAAAGGGACAAAAATATTTACCAGAATCCTCAAAGAATAAAAATATTTGTTTGTTTGTTGTTTGTTTTTTTCAAACAAAAGTCACTATCAACATCCTGGTAAGACCAAGCCAAATCCTCTGTATGAATTGGTATTAAAACGCACAGTGACACAATCTCTGCTTGACATCAGCATTTGGGTGGCATCTTTTAATCACTGAAAAGCACACAGGGCATTCAACAAACTAATACAAGATTCACAGCCAACTCCAGGATAAGCAGGCATGAGCATAAAAGTTCTCAATATGGCTCTAATAGCTCTTAATTATTATAATCCTTCACTGAGCAAACAGATGTTGTAAGGGAACTTTCGTTTCTTCAAATGCAGTAATCAAACCATTCTGCTTCTGCCCTGCCTCTTTTCAGTAAATGCTTTGTATAGTGGAGTGGAAATAGCAAATGTAGTGACAAAATGACCATTTAATTGTCACAGAAATCTGTTTCTGAACAAAACTGATGTTGTCATTTTTCTTTATACGCAATTCTCAGAGTCTTCTGATTGCAGTTTAGCATTTTTTAGACTAAGGAGAAAAAAAAAAAAAGCTTACACCTTACTTCCTGTGATCTTCCTACATCTTTGGTTGCTCCTCATCTGTCCACACCTTACAAGTTTTACAGTAACCAGAACACTGGCTTTGTGTTTGTGTTTAACCATACTAAAATTAGCAGGCATCTCTGGAGCTGCAGCCTTCATTGTAAAGTTTTTAAAAATCAAGTTCTCTCCTAAAATGCTTCAATATACTACAGTGAGTCATTCTGCTTGGAGATTTTTTTTTGTTGTAAATGATCATGACTACTTAAGACATTCAAAAAGTACCAAAAGACCTTCAACCTGATCCTTCATTTTTCTCGCAGACTTGAAAATCCCATTGAAGTCCTTTATACAGTAGTTTCAATAGCTATTTTGGTTGCAGTGCCTCCTTACAATAAACTCCATACAACTGTATGAATGGTATAGTAGAAATCCAAATGATTTCAATCACAATTTCAGCCATTGTGAACTTGTACTAATAATGAAGTTTCTCCATGAAAAAAAGGAGTTCACTGTGGGCCAACAAACCTTTGTGTCCTTTCACAGTTTTTATTCAGCCCTCATTTAAGAAAAAACAACTATTGACTGCAATATGAATCTTAGGATTTGGAGAAAGCGGAGATTCTAAGGATTACCTCTACGAGATGGCCCCAGCTTGTTTTGTATGTATAGCAAAAAGAAGCACTGAATATTCATTTCACTCATTTGCTAACTATACTAATATACGCTTTTGTAAATGAGCCTCTATCTAGCATTAGCTATTGAACTGAAGGGTATTTGAATAGGTGGGTTTTGCTATAATACCACACTAAGATAATGTGCTGGAAACAAATGGTTCACTGATTCCTGAATAGAAAATTTGCTGGAAAACCCTGAGAACTAGAAGATGAGGGGGAGGGGATTAAAATGTCGCTTCAGAGCCACCAACCAAACTCTTGTCATTTTTAAAAGATGTTCCTGTGGCACAATATGAATAGTTTATAGCCATGATCGTGAACATTCAATGTCATATAAGAAAAGACACTTGTCAAGAGCCTTTCCCTTACAAGCACCCTCATCATGACCTGTGTTAATGAAGTTAATTGAATTTAAGATCAATAATGGTTAATTATTGCAATTTGACATTCTGAGATAAATGGCTTTAAGACAGAGAAATGTGTGTGTATGTGAATTCTCTCCAAAGAAGGTGAACACATTACAGCCTAAGAGGGATCACACAGTCCTTCCATTGATCCTGGTACAATCTGATCGACCTAATCCTCTGATGAATGTGGGCTTTTCACAGCTACAAGTAAATGTTCTACAAGACTACTCTAACCCTTGTCACTGACCAAATCTATATGAGCTGTACACTAGAAATCTATTGAGATAGATTAAAGAACTGCTGTAGAAACAAGAGATGCTTCAATAAAGATGAAGGTTTATTATATTGACTATTAACGTTACATGCAGTATGTAATTATGAATGCTTATGGATCATAAGAGTCTAATTTTGGTCAGTTAGATGTAAATGATCATAACAACAGTATTAAATGAAAAAAATACCAGATTAAAAAAAATCCAACAACTGTGTTTAATTTGATGACTTATCTGCGAATGTTCAATAAGGAAGTGATTTTAAAATCATCCTTGAAATGTGCAAGATGCTCACAGACAGGTATTTATTTCATAAAGTCCCTCATCAACCTACTTCATTTAGGGTTTTTTGTAAGTTTACTTTCACAATAGTTCCTCAACAGGAAGACATTTTTTCAAACGTGTTAGTAATGATATTCTTACATGCATACTGAACAAGTTAAATGACCACTTACAAGATTTATAATGACAAAGTAAATGTCAAGGAAAAAGTATTACGGATTGCAGAGCACTGACAATAAAAAGCCGCTGAAGAGTTCTGTCAAATGTAAGATTATGCAAAAACACTATTGAGAACACTGCTAATCATCTGCTCTTGTCAATTACTTGAAGGGTATCTGACAGCATATTTACATTAAACACATTTCAGTAGCAAAATCCTTAATGCTGTATCAGAATATTTTCATTATCATTAGAAATCCTTTAAAAAGTCCTTTTGCAGCAGAGCATTCTAGCAGCAATGATGTAATATCTGTCTCTGTATCAGATAGGGGGATCTATTTCATGCTATTACAGCTACAGAACATTTGAAATAATGTAACCAAAGACTAAATATACATGCAAGATGGCAGCCTCCGTGTCCCTGTACCCAGCGTAGGTATTTTCAAGTAACAGCTTTGTAGGAGTCTCAACTAAGTGCAAACAGATGATCTGTCTTTGTCTGGCCATTCTTTTAGCCTTTTACTCCTCGTGTGACTGTATTTTATTATGGCAAAAGACATTATCAAGCAGACATTTTTTCTAAATCTTTGATTGTAACTTGCAATTCAGCTGCTTTATGAGGAGTCACATTAACTACCAATACCTTTCACCCGCAGGAGAAACTTATTTTAGTTATGTCTATCTTATACTTTATGGAACCCTTCCTCCAAAATAGAGAAATAAATGAAATGTAATGAAAATGAAATGTTGATCCCTTCCACGCTTCAGCAGGCGTTACTAAAAAAGCATACATAACCCTGTTGGATGTGTAAAACAGTAAGCATGCATAAAAATGGACAGAGCGTAAGCGTGAGCTGCCTTTCAGAAAGAATTCATTGTGGCTTAGAGGTAAAAGAAGGAAAATAAGTCCCAGTCATGACTTGCAAGATCAATTTATGGTCCTTCCACCACTTTCCTTGTAGACAGCACACTTAAAACTCAAGTCTACCTGCCTGTAAAAGGGGAGAAGAGTCCTGATGCTCTTACTGCTGCTGAAGCACTACACTTTTTCAGATAAAAGAACCCCAAACACTTATTGAAACTAACCTGGCAGAAAGCACAGTTCAGACCTCAGGATCTGGATCAAATTCAACCCTGATTCACATCATACAGGTATGTGGCATCGCATGTCACTCACTTCTTAAGTCAAATACATGTGTTTGCCATAATAGAATACAAATGCCAAATCTGTTCGGCGTATCAGGTGCATTGCACACATGCCCAGTCAGATATGCACCTCCACGTGGACCGTGCTAGAAAGCTGGGAAGGCAGCAGCCAGGCTTCCCACCCTGCCATCCTCCAAAAAACAAAGCATTGCTGCTGCCCGTCCCCTCCCAGGCCTGGCAGCTCTCGGGCATGGGACAGAAGCACCCGGCAAACACCGGTGGCAACAACCACCGTACTGTGCTGGGGCTGTACGAGCCTGAAACCTGTCCAAGCGGCTGACTGTTACGGACAGACAGACTCCTGCCTGCTTTCTGAGCTGCTGGCCGTGCCTGGCTAACTGCAGTCAAACACCTACCGCGAGCCATATGAAAAAAAAAAAAAAAAATAGTTCCATGGTTTCTGTGTGCCTACGGTCCAGTTCTCCTCCCGGTCCCACCAATGTCA
>VZSF01000955.1:38470-40970 GCA_013398295.1 Chionis minor | reverse complement strand
GACATTACGACAAACAGATAAAATCATGGGGAGAGTTTATTGTATCTTTAATAAAGCAACAATAGAGGAAATGCATGAGCCCCTTCTCTACTGCCAGAGGGCTCACGAGTCGGGGAGGGGGGGAGGTTCTGGAAAGGATGAGCAACAAGCCAACTATCAGGATGTTGATTGCCTTTTGGTATTTTTTCCAAGCAGCACGTATACGCCATTCCAATGCATTCACGTCCTGAGCAAAGTACGCTGCGTGTGCACGTATGCGCAGGCAGGGAGCAGAGCACACAGCGGCCGCTGGGTCTGGTACCTCCGTGCCCGTGCCAGCCTGCACACCCCAACACCGACAAGCGCTGCTTGGCCACCGGCCTGAACCTCTTCAGGACCTCTTGGCCGACACGGTGCTCCCCACATGCCACCTCCCACCCGCTGGTGTTGACGACGTTGTCCTCTGCCTTCACCGGGGAGAGGCAGGCGGCGGCACTCGAAGCGCTGCGCCCAGAGACGAGAGCTACAGCAAGGGCCACCACGGGCAGGCTTTGCTGCCCCATCGCAGGTGTCCCTCTGCTCCGCGGTGGCAGGGACAGCACCCCGGCACCCGCTCGGTCCCCACAACACGCTCGCACGACGCTACAGGTGCTGCCACAAAATTAATCATATCGCAAAACCCGTGACAGTTGGTCCATGAATCCACTATGGGGAGACTCCGCAAACCCAACACGGCTGGCGAGCAGAATGAGACGCACCATCCACCCCCCCGTGTACGAGAAAAGTCACCTACGAGAGCCGATTCCATAACCTACGTACCTTCATTCGGTACTGGTCCTACTTGCTCTGACACAGGCTAGAGGTGCTGCTGCCAGTAAACAGATCCCTGACACGCATGCCGAGAGAGAACTAAAACTGTTAAGGGCTTGTAAATACCGAATAGTTACTCCTCATTAATTATTTGTAATTAATTATTCATGATTAATTTGTGCCAGAACAAGAATGTTTTATTCTGAATTAATTTAATTCATTTCAAAATTGCTACTTTAAATTCCCACCCTAGCATAACGTGATATAATCTCTCTCTGTAGACAAGCCCTAAAATATTAAAAAAGCATTTAAAACAAAGGAAGAGCGGCACGTTCTTCCACAGAAATACACGCTGTCTGCCGTCTTTGCAATATACTTTGTACCCTCGTCAAAAAAGCAACCTGGACAAAATGGAGCCTCTCTGGTGGCCTAGAAAATTTTTGCAAGAAGGGAAATCAAACTTGGGATCAAACCATATCAAACTCGGGAGTGGCTTAAAAACAGAAGGCCACAAACCTATGGTTCCCTGAAGACGGACCCCACTGATGCTACAACGAGAGCAACTGTAAACAACTAGATTCTCTTTGGACATGGCTACACAGAGAAATTCAAGAGATCTGGATATCAGTAAGAAGCATCAACAAAGGAATATTGGAAACAGAAAGAAAGAACTGAAATTGTAAGGCATTTTTAAAAGATGGAAAACACCTAGATCTTTTTCTAATGAAATTAAGAATACTACAAAGAAAGCAGATGGTAGGACTTAATAAAATTCAAGTACATTTGGCAAGGAAGCCTTTTCCTGTTGCAATAGTGCACGTCATTCTTCTAAAGCATCACAAAAGTGTGCCTTCAACACAGCACAATTCTTTCAAGCAGACTTCTCTATTACAAAGTTTAGCTTCTTAATGACACATACTGAAAAAAAGAAAAGATGCACAGACATCTCCTGTTTGAGTATTTACTGTCCAGAAATCCTCAGCAGAGACAGGAGCCAAAGCAGGTGCTAAGCAAGCACTGCTATAGAGTGACCTGGACCATCCTCAGCTATTCCTGCTTCTCAAACCAACCAAGGATATAGTTTGCTTTTATGCAGAGAACCTTCTTGGACGTTAACGCCACACTACAGTCAGCAAGAAACACTGAACGTGAAAACAGGAGTCCTTAGGTTTTATCAGTATTATCTCTTTTAGGGTACAGACGAAAAATACAAGAAGCGTTTCCTTTCTAGGGTCTTGTCACTCAGGGAGGCCCCCAAGAGACAGAAAATTCCACCACAAGTCCCACCAATACCTTGTGAGCAGGCATTCAGGTCCAAACACTCACAGGATTATTTTTTTTTCCCCTGACAGAGGTTTCTGACCATCTGTTGAGAAGGCAGGTAAGTGATCAACACAACAGTGATCCTAAAGGAAAGAGCTGGCCTTGCTGAACAGAGACTTCTCTGCTCGGCATGGGGTAAAGTACTAAGGTTTAAATAGAAAAAGGGGCACGGCTGAAAGGGAAAGTACCACTTAGAAGACAAGTTCATCAGTAACATTCAAGAAAGTGAAGCAGCACAATGATGGCTAATCCCAGAAAAAACCTGTCGAAATTGACGGAGCACCATCCTCTGCCAGCTGTGCAGAGCAGGACCAAAGGCAGCTCCTTGCACAGCTCCACCCTTGAACGAGGACTGACAAACTGCCGGTTTAACCCTATCCTACAAAGT
>VZSF01000955.1:23470-33470 GCA_013398295.1 Chionis minor | reverse complement strand
AAGGCTAAAGTAAAGACACAATAATGAAAATGCATCTACGTGCATATGCCCTTGGGGGGGGGGGAATCTTTTTTTTTTTCCTATTTTTGCTTAGCATTGCCTTGATTCTAATAAGGTTGCCTAGTGCACACAGCAATACACGGCACACTCGTATTGACTCGTGTGTACGTACACACTATACTGTAGTACTGTAAATGCTCCCTTTACCAAAATCAATTCAAAGATACAAAACAATCTATTGAAGAGTTTTGCAGCTGGCTTTTGAACCACTTATAAAAGACAACACACAGAAAAAATTAACCCCTGTGGCTCTATTAGGAGCAGTATAATAAATGTGCATTTAAAAGATCTATAAACACATATTTATCTGCAAAATGTTCTTGCATAAAACTGTTATTGAAAAGGCTTTCATTTTATCTTTGTGTTATTGTAATTTTATTGAATTGCTTATTCATTCTTTGATATTGTGTTTTAATGGTATTATAAATCTGTTTTATGTCTGATAGGAGCCTCATTGTAAACTGATATAACAGATAATATGGCAATTCACCATAAAAATTCTAAACCAAAAATGCAGATCAGAACGCAAAGAAGCACTTTAATTCATTCTGGGTTTCTTTTCATTTTATTTTTTAATTATTTTTCATGTTCTGGTTGCCATCTGTTGATAAAAGATGGTTGTACAAAACTCACAGTACTACACAATGGGAACTTTTTTTGTAGATTTCTATTCATTAAAAAAAGGGAGAAAACACAGGATAAAGGCATTGCACCTCTCTAGATGAAGGGTCATTAGCTGGTTCATTGTATAGACCAATATAAATTAGCAACTTTTGGAACTAGATATCTTTTTTTTTTTTTCCCCCCCAGAAGATACTTAATTTTGGGTAATTTTTAGTATCATGAATAACAGAACAAAAACCCCACTTTCCGCAACGTCGTCTATTATTCTTGTTCTTTTATTTAAAACAATGTAAAACAATTATGATCAAAGATGTATCAACATATAGAGCAATTATGTCATAAACCACCTTCTGCTCGAAAACTTAGCTGAAAGTTCATTCAATCAAGCCTGTGAGCCTGCCAAATCAAGAAAATAAAAACTCTATTAACAGGAGCCCATGAGTGGAAGCCAGCACGCGACCCGACGATTCCTGCAAAATCCTGTCAGCACAACTCCGACCCCTCAGAGCGCACTTCACTCGGGATTTGCAGCCCTCCCCGGCAAAGCTACACCTCCACGCTGCCCACCATCTGCCCGGACGCGTCCACGCACGCCTCGCACAACTTGTGTTTCCTTGGTATTGATCATTTGATCTAAAAATAGATGCATTTTCTTCATGAACTAATGCTTTCCTTAAGGCAGCAAATAAGCAGTAACATGTCTGCAGAAATAATATGTTATTAACATGAAAAACAACAAGAAAAGTACCTCTTGTAAAACATACTGGAGAACAATGCTTGGCAACAGGCTGAGCAGTACTGGGTTCTCATACGATTTCTAAAAGTAACCGCTCATGCTGTCATTAAAGAAGCACCACTGAGAAAGCAACAGAAATGTGCCCACAAATATTAAAGAAATTTATTTTTCAATCTTCTAAATAATGTTCTAAAGAAATAACTGTTTTCAGGGGAAAAAATAACAACTGAAGAAGGATCCCAAATATTTATGCACCATCGCAGCACTAGAGCAAACTTGAAACCAACCAAAAAAAGCAAACTAGAAAATTCAACAATTGGGGATTACCGGCATCGCGGCATGTATTGAAACCGCACGATGTATGAATTCGTCTGCAGGGGCAGAAGGTCGCTAACTCAGCACACACACGGTGCCACGAGAAATAAAGTCAGTCTTATCTCTGAATTTCAAATTTCCTTGCTTATCTTGGTATCAATCATGATCTACCTTGATAGAGAACTGGTATTGGCCGCTCACACTGTACCTTGAGAAAGGAGAGGAGAGGAAGAGGGAGAGATTTTACGTGCGCGTTGCACAACAAAAACGGGCACCTATGAACCAAAGCTGTACGTATAAAATACAGGCCTTAGCAGAACATACATAACAACCTTGTTTGGAAAACATCATGAAGTTTTGGAAAATCAGTTGCAGTCTAGCCACACGCCTGTGTCGTCCTACAGCCTGTGCTTTGTAAAACTGTATTTAAGGACTTTTAAAAAGCCTGGTGCGGGATATCATTGCTGCTTTACATTTAAACAGTGAGAGCCATTTTGGTGTTATTTTTATTTGAATACAAGTGGAAGGAATTTTGAGACAGCCGAGTACTGGTATCACCTCTCCCCGCAAACCCAGCCTGCAGCCAGCGGAGCATTCATGTAAATGCTCATTTACGGATTTTTAACACACATGACTTAGAGTTCCTAAGGCAAGCCATGCCTCTCACCCCAGAACCTAACATAAGCCTTCCTCTCCCATGCACCGTGGGAGATACCATGTCCATAGGGATGCTGACCCCCAGATCCACCCTAACGATCAAAAACGTGAATTTACAACCCAGGGACCCGTTACGAGAACGCCCCTTCAGGTCGAATTTATGAGCCTGGCCAGGTACCTGTTACAATTACGCAGTTTCCCGTGAAGCTGGTGCAAGTCTGGAGCATGGAAGGAGTCCGGGATGAGGCACAAACCCTTGTACTGTTGATCTGAGTAACTCCAGGAGCCCTTCACAGCTATTAAAGTCCATCACATACAATACTAACAAGAGCAAATAGCCAGGCAACCTACGTGACTATATCTTGATACATCACACAATAGCTTCATTTAGCTTAATGTAATACATTACAAAGGCAGCACAGAAGTTAACATTAGTCAACAACATAATGGACAGATAAGTGTCTCGCCATGGTTAAGAACATACCCAGGTTCCATTATAAGCTCTATTTTTAGCCCCTCCTTTGCTCCCTCTCCTTAAATCGCATGAATAGCAAAATTCGTCTGCTTGAAAATACTAAGCTTAAGTCAAAGGAAAAAACCTGTTTCCGAGAAGTCATGGAAAAAAATGGACAACTTATTTTAAATTAGACATCACTCTGGATTCTGCAATAAAGTTGTAAGGACACCAGGGGAATGCACAATTTTCCATTTGATACCTGGCTATAATTCACCTTAAGGTTCATCCCTGGAGAAGCAGTTTTTCCTTATTTGATACCGAAAACGTCTGCCTTTTGGATGCTGAAAGGTGCTATCTTCTAGCCTCAATTTTTAGCCTTCTTTCTTAGAGTCCTGACCATCACATGAAGCAATAGGCATGTTGCAAAATAACAGGCAACTGCTTTTTCCCTGCTGCCAACTACTCAAGTTACTATTAGGTTCATAGAAAATTAACTTGTAGTCAGATGTATTTAGAAGAAGTTCCTCAACTAAAGCCACCACTTTACCAATCTGGTAAACTTTATCCCAAAGGTTCCTTGAGGTAACATGCTAATTATGTGGTAAATCTTACAATGCATGAAGGTAAAATAATTTTTAATATACAGGTCTATTTTTAAAAACCATAAACATAAAAATACATAGCTCCATTTTATTATCGAGAGGCTCAAAATTTGTTGAGGCCTTTTTTCTTTTTTTTTTTTTAAATTTAAAGTTTAAAAAAAAATAATTAGCTATTGGGAGAGGAAAAAGCAAAGAACATTTTCCAAGGGCATTACAATTAAGAAAAGAAGCTTTTAAAACTACAAGAACAACTGAAAGAGGCTTTAAAGGTAGAAAGGAGATGGGAATTTAGCTGCCATACTTGTTACGCGTCCTCCACAATAAGACTGAAGTGCTTGCTCCATGAATGGTGCAAAACTTGAAAAAAAAAAAAAGTTTTTATATTACATTACTGTAGTCAGAATTCTAAGAAAACCCCACCATAGATCCGAGCTTGAGGGACAGCAGTAAAAAATTTGCAACGAGAGCCAAGTTTCTCCCAAGCGCTGATTTGCTGTATGACTTCGGCCAACCCATTTCATCCCTTTCACCTTCTCTTTCTCTATAATTACTGCGATAACCAATAAGCTCCATTGTACACCTTTGGGTCAAGTTCCTTGTAGGTTTAAAAACCGCTCCACCGATTTTAATGGAATTGCTTACTAATGCAGAATTTGGCTTTTGTATTGGGATGTTATAATTAATTAATGCGTAAGAAATTCTTTGCAATCATCTGTAGTAATAAGCTACACAAGTGCTGTTATTGTTGACATACTGAAAGTACCTAGGAGAAAAAAAAAAATAAAAAAAATCGATATACAGCGCGCATAATCTGCAATTGCTGCAGGTGGCCTCCTCGTCTCAAAAAGAGCATGTGACAAAGGTGACAAGAAGTCTGCAAAGCCTCCTACACTCGTCATTGGAAATGCTGGTCCTTACTAACTCAACACTTCAACTTTTTCAGGTTTTCTGTGATGCTGGCACCACTGGTAAATCCATCCTCGGATGGACTTCAGTTCTCAATGGAAACACTTGGATTTCAGCCCCCGCCATTCCCCCTGCGTTCTAAGGAACGCAGGAGAAACAGCCCCCGCGCTGCGGGTCAGGGACCGCTTTGTCCCTTACAAAGTAAAAGGTGCGGAGAGAGCGAGAGCGTCTGCGTGGTTCCCACCGTTTCCCGAGCAAGCACCGGAGCGCCAGCCTTCGGCCCCCAAGCGCTACCCCAAGGAGGGCTCTGGCAGCAACGGGGAGCGAACTGGTACTGCCACGCTTACACAAACCAAGCTTTTTTGCCTAAAATAAAATTACCTTCCACGCTTTACTCAACCAACACGCACAGCAAGAACTAAAACATGGCGTTTATAACAGCCAAGGTCCTTTTTAGAAACTGCATGAACATAACCATTCGTCTAAAACTAGTAAACCTCATCCTTATTTGTATAATTTTAAATTTATAATCTTTTTCCTTTGAAGTTGAGAGGCACCTAGAAGTTCAGTGCCCAGTTCTTACGAAATGAAAATGAGATTTGAGTATCAAAATCCTTCAGAATTGGCTAAAAAATTATAGTGGTCAACACAGGATGTGCAAATTGTCTCCTACCAGCATTCAGCCAGCAGTTTCACGGCCAGGTAACAAATTCCTGAATGTGGCACAAAAACCCTGTGGGAAGTTTTGCTGAGGCAAGGAGCACTGTCAAAATGTTCTACCTCACCTTCCAACATGATGTTATAAACACTGATTTTTGATAAGTAAGGAAAAAAAAGACAGTATTTTGAGAAAATTAAATAATGTTGCCTAAGTTTCCCTGCGAGCTCTTCGAGGCAGGGCCCCACATCCTCGTGTGCTTTTCAACTGTACCTGGTACGAGGGGACCCTGGTTCTGAGCAGGGCCTCTGGTTACCACTGCAATAAACATAAAGAATAACGCTAAGTTCAAACATAAAGAGTTGTGGTAACACCCCCATGCTCCTTCAAGATACAGGACATGAAAGGAAACACAAGGAATAATGCCGAAATGATAACTGCTGTTAGATGTATGTATTGTCCTTTTCTTTATGGTATAGCATTGCCCATGTGGCATCGATTACATAGCTTTTAGACACCACAGGTTCAAAGACAACTGGGCAAGCAGGGAAAAGGGATGATGTTTAATAAACAAGGGCCACACTTGCTTTTGGTGAAAAGTACATCCAACTATTCACTTAGGAGATCAGGAAGAAAGTAAACCTCTGGGGGGATGCAAAGAATGATCCCAGATAAACGAGCTGATCCTGACATTTTAGTGTGAGAGAGAGCAAAGAAATCATAATTTTATGAGAGTATTTTTCTCACAGGGATGGTTAAAACAAATGCTGATGAGATGTCCCTAAACATTACACAGGCATCATCAATTACCCGCTTAAAAAAAAAAAAACCCAATTAAATAAATCACAATTTTCAAGCATTATATGCCAAAAGCCAAAAAGTATTATTTCCCGTTACCTACTGTGCTACATGCTGTATAGAAACACCTTCGACGTTATTTGCCTTGCAGTAGCTGTATGTGAGTGTTGCAGCAGCTGTATGTGAGTATTGCAGCAGTCACCTCTCATTTTATAAGCATCCCTCTATACCTCTAACAGCAGCAAGTTCACAAAGAGCACTGCGGCACAAATTAAATACCCACATTTAAGCTATTTCAGCTATGAGACATAATCACTGAATAAAGAAAGTAAAAGCTCTGGTATAGGGAGGAAAATAATCCTAAATAGCTTTGTCTCTATGAAATGCGTATTCTATAATGTAACAATTTTATAGGGATACCTTCCACATTAAGATCCATTGTTGGAAAGAGAATTAGAAAAAACCTTCAAAGCAGAAGCAAATTTGAAATGTAATTTTTTTTCTTACAGTAGTATCCCTGTTTTGAAGGGAGTTCACAAACCACCTCATGGCACAAAGGACACCGAAATAGTATTAGTGTATCCTTCTAGAAAGGTTAACCTGCAACATATCCCAGTGTCTGAAATCAAACATCTGCATTATTTGATCTAATGCTATTAATAAACATGAAAGCTCTGGCACCTGTGAGAGAGTGAAAAATGGAACACAGAAGTATCTTTTAATTAAATATATTAATGGTAAATAGCACTTCAGCAAGGGAATTTTATTTTATTTTTTTAATTTGGCTGTAGCCTAAATATACACTCAAGTAACTTTCAATTATTTCAATATATATTCAGGTAACTTTTCTGGTTTATTTGTTTACAAACGAACTTGCTCCCTGGGGTCTCAGCTATCATGTGCTCCAGCAGCAGGCAGACAGCTCTGCTGCGGAAGAGGGAAGAGGAGCCATAAGGCAACACCTCAATGGCACGACCCAGCGAAACCTGTGCGAAACCCACTCTGGAAACACAGGACGAGGCTGAAGATCCCTGGCTTTGCCAAACTCCATCGGCTCCAGGAAGGTGCCAACTGCCAGCAGCCCTTTTCCCGGGGGGTGACCTTAGGTGA
This sequence comes from Chionis minor, assembly GCA_013398295.1. Lineage (NCBI taxonomy): Eukaryota > Metazoa > Chordata > Aves > Charadriiformes > Chionidae > Chionis > Chionis minor. The sequence continues at coordinate 26,547 of VZSF01000955.1, read as the reverse complement.
CATGTGCCGGGCTGCGAGGTGTAAATCCACAGGACACCGGGCCGGCAAAGCCAACGCAACGTGTCCTCTTCTCCCTGCCTGCTTTCCATCCTTCGCTCAGAGGATGGGGAAGGTGGCAGCAGCAGGGACAAGACGATGGCGACGCTCTGACAACCAGCGCTCACAGCTTCTTGTGGTTACTACCCCCAGACCCCCCGGCTCCCGTGCCGGGAGCCTGCAGCCAGGAACTCCATGCACAGGAATGTTTTTTCCCCCAGAGTTGTGTACTCTTCCTGCAGCTCGCAGCAGGAGGGAGAAATAAATCCTTAATTCAAGATACAAAGGAAATGCGTATTAAACAGCTCCCCAGTATATTCTGTTAATGAAACCTGTGTTTTAAAGAGATGGAGAACATGGAACTGGCTAGGATTATTATGTTAGGCTCGGCTTGACCGTTTAACTGATTTACAGATCGACCTAGTGAAAATGCACGAGTTCATTTAGTGAAACGTATGTATTAGATTAACAATCAAGAAAAGGCTAAAATTAAAATGAAGAATGAGGAGGACATTAACAACAGGAATTTTCAAGAGCGGAAAATGCTGGGTAAAGCAGTTACATATTGGAAATGCAGGAAACCGGTGGTTTAATTTCTTGGGATTGTGCATGTTCAGATCCAGCACAGTCTGAGACATATTTTTCAACAACAAGCTGATCCATTTTCTGTCTGATCGTTATGGATTTTGACAACGTCATTTTGGAACCTTGGTTACTAAGATATCAATAATTAAATGCTTTCACACTTTGCTCTTGTGAATACTGGCAACTTATCTTTGTCCTCTGAAGAAGCTAATGGTATAATGGGCAAAACATCAAGAATAATTAAGGAAAATGCTGGTAGAAACTCCATCAGAAAAAAAAATACAACTTTGTGCACGACTCCTGCTTGATATCTCACATCCTGCACTTAGTTTCAAAATTAGGGAAAGTTATTTCTTTCTGGTACCTCTTAACTGTGTTTTGTCTGTGTTTAGAGAGAGAAGTACGTGCTGTAATTAATGATTTAATAGCCTCTATGTATACTCTCATTTTCTAGTTAAAAGAATAACTGACTGAAACAGCAGTAGCCCATCACAAGCAGCATCCCTCTCCTTTTCTTTTCCTCTAGAAATGCTCCCTGCAACACAGTACTGCTGAAAGTCACCAGCCTTGATTTGCAGAGAAGATACTGCAACCCAGTGACATCTCGGAGAGGTGGGGGGGAGAGGAAGAATTCATTTTAAAGAGCGCAAAGTCTATTCTATACCTGTAAGCACATCATCTTCCCTAACCGGGAAATTCATGCTGGGAAGTGAGAAGTCCCTTCCCAGGGGTACTGGACACACAAGGAGGTAGCAAGAATTTAAAGAGCAGGTAAAAAGACAACTTTATTCCAAAACTACTAATATCTTGATGCTGTCAGTGTGAGAAACCGAGGCAGAACAGATCCATTTGGCTGAGCAGTGGATGCAGCTTTATACGAATGATTTATACTTGGCAGACCCCCTCCACTTGGCTCGTCACCAGCAAACTCACTGTACTTCCTTCCCAGCCCTCCACTGTATTTTCTGTGATGACAGACCAGGCTCCGGGATGAGATGAAGCTCCTGTGTCCAGATCAAACGCAAGGAAACCTTACGACACGAAACGTGCACAACCTCTGCAGCTGCGGTAGCGGAGGACAAGTGAATCTGCAGCAGATGTCTAACCCTGCACCTGAACTCAACGAGGACTTCTGTCCCATCATCATTCTGTTCTGAGGAGTAGGATATGGTGTAGGAATGGTCAAAAAGCACAGGTTTTTTAATATTTTTTTTCTTTTAAATCAAAAAGCCCCAGCGAATAGACGAACACTACCATACAGCACTGCTTTTACATCATCCCGGAAAAGTCCCCCCGTGTAACTACATAACTAAGCAATCGATAAAGCACAGCTGTCCCAGAATATTCCTGGAGAGGGCAAGTCTGAAGCTACAGGGTTATGGGACTCTCAAACCACGTGACACACCCCAAAACCGAGGAACAAACCGAGGAGAACAAGACGAGACGGGCAGTCGGGCCGCTTTTCACCTGACCTGCCTGGGGTGAAGCCCTGGAACCCCCGAGGGTCCCCCTGGCCCTGAGAGACCCCGCGCTGTCCTTGCTACAGCGGGGCTCCGAGAACCGGGAAAACAGGCGTAACCCCAGTTCTACAGATGCAGAACACAGCAAGCGAAACGTCACTGGACCTTTGGAGAGTGGTTCCCTTCCACATCAGCAGCCGCACACTGCTGCAGAGCCTGCCTTTTCCATTGCATAATGCTGCACATCTTCACACAGCAGTATTTTCCTGCTCCTGTACGTAACAATTCAACGTTCAAGTTGGTGACAAAGTTCTTACAAAAACCGTATTAGCTCCACAAATGTTTATCTTTAATCTACAAATAACTACATTTGGAGAAAATGAAATGCTGCCTTTTCATCATTAAATTATGCAAGACTTGCAATCTTCATGAGTAAATTTGTTGCAATGAAAATGGACATCTCGGTATGAATTACAAAGAACTGAGGAAAATCTGAAGTAGAAATAAGCCACCAAAAAAACTACAGGAAGAAATATTACAGGAACCAGTATGTCAACCCTAATTGTGTAATTACTTTTTGGCTTGGTCATATAAGCTAGAAGCAAGAAACAAGAGACAATGGTAATTTCTTACTGCTGAAATGAAGGTGTCAAACTGTCTTGTATGCTCTGTGTGCTCTAAGCTAAAGTTTACATTTATATCATGTTACTTCAATTACAATCTTAAAAGAGATTTGAATACTTCAGCTGCAATAGGCCAGTATTCATAAATGTTAAACACACACACACACTACCAGTTTGTCTGTGTCAATACATTTTCATATATGTGCTTGTTATTGAAGTTCTACTGCACCGATGATTTGTTTGGGGGAAAAAAAAAAATTTAAAACAAAAATGTACATTTTGCAATATTCTGCAGCTGGTTTTGTTTTGTGTTTTTTTTTTTTTTTCCCTGGGGAATTTAAAAAATTACAAAAAGGTTGTCCCATAGTGTCGG
>VZSF01000955.1:4697-23451 GCA_013398295.1 Chionis minor | reverse complement strand
TTTTTTTTTTTTTTCTCCTGAGGAATTTAAAAGATTCACAAAAGGTTAGTCCATTAGTGTCGGCAGCACCGTGGAACACAGTAAAAGGCAGTAGCGCTCCCGGTCCCGACTCCCGCAGCCTAACTCATCCCCCCGCTCTCATCCCCCCAAGAACCCCACTTACACCAAGCTACACACTGTAAACCCGCAGAATTTCGCCTGGACGGCAACTTGCCCGGAGTCAGGGTGGAGGGACGGGGGTGCCACAAAGCTGCAGCTCTGCCCTCCCTCCCTGCCGACCCCCAGCCCTCCCCACCACCCTAGGCACGAGCTGCCTCCGCCAACGGCAGCCCAAAGCCATCTCTATGCTACTGCACATTATTGTCACTTTATTTTATAACTTATTTGTTTTCATTTCTTCAATTTGCCTCTTGTGGGATTGACTCTTGGTACAGTACTGACAGCTGCGTGCATGAGCAGAGCAAACTTTATTCTTTGGTAGACAGACAGAAATCAATGAAACAAAGACTGCTTTACAGTAAATAATCAGAATAGAGGGTGGAAGGGAAACAAATGCGAAAAACAGAAACTGAGTATTTCCAGAGTGGGCACTTGTGTGCATATTCACAACCACACACAGGCATTAGGATCAGCTCAACCAAATATGGCAAAACTTCTGTTCTAAGCCACATTATCATAGGCTTTTCAGGCACCACACAGGTTTCTACAACTCATTTTAGGAATGTTTGTAACCATTTTAATGGGATTATTGTCAAATGCCTATGCACAGAACCGTGGTAAGACTTAGGAGAAAAAAAAATGCTATAAATAATATATGTGACAAAATTACTTAATATATCTTTTTACACACAAATGCTACGACTAATTAATATCAGAGCTACTTATGAGTCTAAAAAAAGTTCAGACGATTTTTTTGGACTGTTTCTTGACTGACTTGGCTTCAAGTGGCATAACTGGGGGGTATTTATGGGAAGAAGTAAAAAATCTTGCCTACGATGCAGCAATTACTGAAATGCCAAGTATCCAAACCTCTTTTCAAGCTGGAATATTAAGATTACTCCCAGGACCATGGCAAATTAGGGGCATCACTTTTTAGTAAATTACATGGGTACCTAATAAAGATTCTGTTACAAAACATTGCATGCATGTATATATACAAACCCACTTGCACTATCTCTGTATAAATGGCTAAATCGTTCTATCACAACATGTAAAATATGCTTCTTGTTATATGCATAAAGTATAGGAGAATATTTTTGTATGTTGTCCATGAAGTGTAATTTTCAGAGGAGCAAACCCTGTTCAGCAACCATGTGAATAGTCTCAACGCAGTCAGTGAGGTAACTAAGGGTCATATTATTTGTCTGCAAAACATACATTTAATTGAACATACTAAGAAGTAGAATTTTAAAGAATTTCAGGAAAATACTTTTCCTGGAATTGTCTAAAACTAAGCATAACAATGTCATCAATAACTGAAGAATATTTGTAATTAATAAAAATATGACTTACGATTTTCTGCATATACCTGAAAAAATAATCCCATTTATGTATTTACACAGTATGCGGAATCCCTTTCTCTTTTATTTTAGAGCTACGTGATTAAACATAACTTTTTGTAAAGAGCAAGGCCAGATTTTAAATTGAATCTCAGATGCAAACACCGACACGAGCAGAAGCCATATCCACAAGATCCAAGACCAGTTTTGGCTCATTTTTACCTAGCTTCCTCAAGCTCTAGCATAGGATATGAGTAATGGTGACAACTGTAACATTAGCCATTTTGGCTTTCCTTAGATTTTTTTTCCTCCTTTTCTGTTTCCCAGAGAACTTGATGAGGATTTTTGATTGTTTGTTTTCTTTCCTTTTTAATTTAGAATCATTTGACTGTTAAGAGGATTCTTTCTTCTTTGCAGGTATTTATCCACCACTTCAGTTTCTGAATTGTGAAACTCAAAAAAAAAAGAGAGACCCCTTCTTCAACAACTGAAAATACAAGTTCCTTTTTCTTAAACTGCCTTTATCTCACATTGAATGAGTAATGATAAAGAACATACTGCCACAGCAAAGGCTAAGCGTATATAGCAAAACAAAAAATTGAATTATAAACTCCACCTCAAAGGTATCACCTACGTATCACCGTTTAATTACAAAACTGCACATGTAAGCATTAATTCTCAGAATTCTCTTGTGAAGCAAGGTATATTCTTCCTCTCCTCAGTTCGTGGATAGAAACAAAAGGTATACAAAACTCAGTGACTTCCCTTCCAAGAAAAAAAAAAAACCAAAATCAGGAATTCCTAATTCACAGTGTGACGTTTCTACAGCTCTTTTTCTGAAACCCAGAATTGCTCCCAGTACCAAAAGGATGCCAAAATAGGAAAGTTCAAAACCGTAACACTTACTACAAAACCTCAAAAGCGCCGACATTCCAAGTCTGGCTTCTACAGACGAGCTCCGCAGCCGTGAGCTTCAGGCGCGGGTGAGCCGGGCTGCGACTTCAGCTACCTCCGGCAGTGCCACCACCCAACGGCAGCAACCTTCTGCCACGACCACACGGACACAGACGGGGATTCCCGCTTCCCTGCTCCTTCAGTACTGCGGCATAAATTATAACCTGCTTAATACTAAAATTTTACTTCTCTAAGTAAGTTTTACTCTATCTCGGGGAAAAAGAAAGCAAAGAATATATACCATATTATACCTATGTTTCCTATGATCCCAGCCTCCTTTGGCTGGCAATTAAGAGACCCACCAACATCTAGTTACGCTGTGCTAAAAACCGTACATTCTGGATACGTGGCATGGGTCAGAAAGCCCTGAAGTACATTTTTTTTTTTTTTAGGAATGAATATGAATGTGAGCAAAAAGTTTAAAAGACTGCTGAGAGGGAACTATGTATTTCAGCAAGTACCAATGCTCTCTTACACTTCATAAAATATACGTTGGAAAATCATTAGTTCAGTACATAGACTTATGCCAGATTATGAATATATCTAATGTCAGGAACCTAATCTCTCTCTCACTGCAATATTTTTCTTCCAAGAAAAAAAATACACGTATGTGTATATAAAAGTTGGGCCTTCTTGAGCCATGTAACCTTTCTAGGTTTGATGCCTGAATTCAGCTCTGTGTTTTCAAGTTTGGAGTCCATTAAAGACACCTATAATAAATAAATATATTACTATGTAGGGTACGAAGTTCTATTTCACTTTAAAATACCAGCATTTACTAGACACTTTTAACTGAAGGGACTGAAGGCGGGTTTTGTGAAATTCTTTTTAATAAGCAGGCCCCAGAAAACAGGAGAACCTGAATATCAAAGAAGGTATTTATGTTAACGTAAATAGTTTGAACATAGATATCTTTTTTAAAGTGTGCATGCTTTCAGGCAAAGCAAGATAATACAACGTTCCAAATAGCAGAGATTTAGGTAGCAATCTAAAACTGCATCCTCGTAAGAGGATTTTATAATGGAGTTGCTGACAGACTTGAGATGCCACCGAGGGCATGGCCACAACAAATCTTTAAGGGAGTATTTGTTAAAAATATTCTCGTGTTTTACAACTGGCGGGGTTTGGTTCACTGTCAAATTAAAGACAGCATCTTTTATATTTTTCATAGCTCATAATAGCTTGTTCATCTTTTTTGTGCCTTTGTCACCGATACTTCATGTCTGCCTTGATCTGATTTTTTAATGCAATTTACATACGTACAAGCACCGAAAGATAATAATGGTAATCATAATACACAGTGCAGGATGGCTAAAATGCAACTTCAAACTTCAAGACTGCAGCTGGAATTTGTGTCCTGGCTTTGTGTGCCACGTTTTGTCATAACGAACAGAAGTAAAAAAACTCCAATGAAGACACATTTTGAGAAAATGTCATCTATTTGCACAGAGACAAAAAAAATACTAGTAGTTTTAGGAGTCCTAAAAGGTGGCTTCCTTTGGTGCTACCCACCCCCCCAGCTCCTAAACAGATCAGCCGGCACACAACTGCCTATGAGCATGCACACTGTACCTAGTAAATGGCAATATTTACCGATTTTAGACAAATGTCCACTTTAGATAGCAGTAAAGGAAAATCAGAAACCAAAGGAAAAAAAAGCTACTGGGAAAATTACAGATTTACTAGGGATCTTTTGCTGAACTCCACTTGCAGAGATGGGAAACAACCTTGACACACACAAAAACTATCCTCCTTTTACTTTCTTCAGAAATACTGAGAAGGTGAAGAGCATTTTTTCATACACAAGAATGTGTAAAACCTACTGATTCAGTACAAAACTATCTCCAGAAGATAAGGACATCTGTAGTGTTCTAATGCTGCAGTCTAAACACTGGGCCACAGGCCTCGCTCCCTCCGCGCTGGGCAGTATTGGACAATGTGTGCCTCCTGACAATATCATCATTACAAACTTTATTATTCCGTTTGGTATTTCACGAGATGTCTGGCAGCCGATTGCTGAGACACTGCATAGTGTATTGCTCTCCCACACGTTTCACTGATATTTACTGAATTCCAGTAGAACCTAACCTGTTAATGCTTCTGGAATGTATAAACACTGTTAACTGCTAAATTCCCTGTATCAACATTTCAGAAATAACCATTAAGTAAGTTGGTTGCTAACTGTTGAGGAAGATTTTGATTTATTGAACAAAGTATCATCACGGGATGAAAATCAAGATCACATTTTTAGGGAGACATGACACATTATCCATAACAAGATGTAATTTTGTACTAAAAGAGTAAGGATAAAAGAGCATGTTTTTAGAATAGAATCAACAGCCAAAATTTACACAATGCTGTTACCTATCAATAAAGACACCTGAATGTGATAATATCATCTATTTATAACTGAATACTATCCCGAATATTAACAAAAGTTTCTTGCCGTCATATTAATAATTGCATAATTATTCCAAAACAAATTAAAATATTCCACCTGATTGAATGCCATCAAACAGAATGTCCGGTCCTGGTTGGGTCATCAGTATTACATTACATCCCCCAAGAAAAACAACCGCTTAGCTCCTACTACCCAGTCCTTAAAGGTCCTTAAGCACTTGAATATGGACAAAAGCGTATTACTTGACCAGATGAGAACCCAACCAAGATCTGTCTACCAGCATCTCTCTGTATCTGCTTTACATCAACGACGAGCAGAGGCACGGCATAAAGTTATCAGGTAACACAGGTGAAATTCTGTTGCTTAAGTTGACACTATGAGTCTCAGTGAAAGCCCAACCAAACCAACACAGTCAGGAAAAGAATCCTATTTTGAGTTCAGTGGGTTTTGGACTGGCTCTTACAAGAGTGACCACTGGAAGCATCACACCACGTGGCTTACTCCAAAGGACAATCCAAAGCAGTACAGACTGCTCCAAACCTTTGCTTCAAGCTACCACCACCTAAGTCAGTCTGTAGGATACCCGAAAGTGAAATAACTTATAGGAAACTCCGCAAGCCAGGCTAATATCCAGCTGCAGTAAGGACACTTGGAGATACTGCCCGGCAAGTTCTGGGTTGTCCGTGAATGTCTGTCAGGAAGGGCACAGTTGCAGTCAGATGAACTGGAGAAGAACTGGACAGCCTCTTTGAGGTTTCTTCCACACTTACACCCTATTGTTCTGCAACATGGAAGGAGACCCAGGGGAGGAACTGAAGCTCTCCAGCCCATACCATGTAAGTTCATTTTTACTACCCATAGCCCTAGACTGCCTAGCCTACCTTAAGAACTGCTGTTGTGCGTAAGGTGACAGGCCTTTGCTTCAGCTGAACGGTTCTCAGATGTGGTCCATCACATGTATTTCTGTGAGATCCAGCAAAGTGGGCTGGATGCAGCCATGATGGGGATGAGAGGCTTGTGCAGTAATGGTGCACCTCCCAAGCTCCACACCAGCCTGGGGCAGGGGAGGGAAGGGGGAGCTGAAAGCTCCTTTCAGGCTGTGATGAAGACATCCCTGTAGAGACTCACTTCGTCTGGTCCTCAACTCCTTAATCACATTAAAAATTGGTACTACTAATATCCAGATAAGCAACTGTTGTAGGCTCAAGGAACAATCTAATGCCTCCTTTCTCAGCGCGGGTGCGTCCCATGTTGAATGTATCCAAGATCCCAATTATAAGAATGCAAATTCCTTAGGTTAAGAAACTGCCATTTTAAAGTTTTGGGGGAGGTCTTGTCTAGAAAGCACAGAGAACATCAGTGACCTGACAAACTTCAATGGTCATTACACACAAAAAACCACATAGGGTCATCTCTGCTGGATGTAAGCAGCAAAATCTGGGGGACTCCAGAGTGTTATTATTATTACAGGTTTGCACTCCTGCTGCCGAGAAGATCCACTCGTGGATTAGCACTCCATTATGTTGGGCATGACATAAACGCAACACACAAAGACGCTTCTACTTTGGCAGCGTAACCAAACCACTGTACACAAAGTTGATACCATAATCTAAGTATATTCTTCCAGCGCTTACAACAAAGCACACCAGTAATTCTAATCACTAATTTTAACTATTTTGTTTCCTTTTATCAACATTCAGCAAATCAACTTTACAAAAGGTCTGTAGTGCCTACAAAAAGAAAGTTATTAACTTTATCCTAATGCAAATAGTTCTGTTAACTAAAAAACACTACCAGTGAACATCGAGTAACAAAAGATGTTTTCCTTTGAGAAATGTTAAATACTTCGCTTTCTCACAACTGAGCACAAGTTTCACAAAGACGATAACTTTGTTTTGTACTTTATTGCTTAATCATGAGGACCAGATTGAGCATTTGAGTCACACAGTTTTGTGTTGCACACTCCTACAACAAGAATGTGCTGTAAAATTTTATTTCCTTTTCCTTCATTCAGCTTACTGCTTGCTTGTCCTACTGCTTATTCAGCTAACCATCTCAAAATGGAACGCAATCACATTGCAAGCTTTCACTGCTGTTAGAATATTTTATACAGAAAACATATAAGCATGAGGAAATAATGCACCACTATTCTCATATATTACATCGGAGTATTTGCTAACTAATATAGATAGGAAGCATTTTATTGCAGGCCCAGAGCAAAAACAAAGGAAGACAAGGTATCCTGGGTAAATGATACATTTCAACACATAAAAAAGCCACTCACACACTATCTTTGCTGTTTCAGGTTCTACCTTTTCCTTTTCAAATATTCTTTCAATAAAATTTGCAACGAGCCCGACCCAGTCAGTCCACCTAGTTTACATCTCTCCATTTTACTTATACAGTGAAGGTGGTAACTAGAACGGTACTCTTACACACAAACTAACAAATTAAATTAATATGGCAATTGCGCGGGATTTGGGGGTTAACTAGAAAGCAAAGCATATGTTTAACTCTAAAACAACGGTACAGTTGTGAAGGTAAGTGAATGAGAGTAACACATGAATTCAGATATTTCTATTTTGGGGACCACACAGTGGTCCAGACCTCTACCTACCAGTCTTTTCTTCTCCATAGCACTAGTCCTTCCTCTCCCTTCTCCTGGAGGCATTTTGGCTCCTGCTCCTTCCTACACAATTACCCCAGACATCAGAGTGAGAGTAGTACCTGCCTGATGGCTTGTATCTGATGATTCCCTGTCTTGGAGGCCATCTGGCTCTGCTCCTGGGTTATCAGGTGACGCGAGTTAGTCATCTTGCACCTATGACAGTCAGCCCGTTATCTTTTACCCCTGTCATTTCTGAAGAGGTACCCTCGAAAACAGGCTGAATAAAACAAGATACTTTTCATACTTTACATCATAGAACTAAGTACAAATGTGTATTTCATGTATTTCACTGCAGTGTGGCTCGGACACTGAAGGACGTTCATTTAGAGAACACCAGGACGTCTTCCAAGCTTCAGGCTTAGCTTGCAGAAGACTTTTCTTCAGCACACTGCTGACAAACTGAAAACCGGAGATAAGAAGTATTTCTTTTTCACTGCACAGGCTTGTAGGACTGAAACCCTAAAATCACCGTGCATATAAAAGATGGAACAGCAGGCTACACTGAGAGGAATAAAAAGGGCAACTAACCTTAAAAACGTGGAATAAAAAGTCGTATCAGAAATCTTCAGAAGGAAACACATATTCTCAATCCTTCGAGGAGACAGCGCTCTCTAAAGACAGTGAGAAACACCTTGGCTCTCTCGCAGCGAGGGGGACAGAGCTGGAGACTCTGTCACAGAGCTGCAGCCTAAGAGCCTGGAATATGCAAGTGTACGTACCGGGGGAAGCGTTAACGCATTTACTCAGTTCAGCCAAGCATGGGACATAGTTCAGCCAAGCACATTCTATATATTTCTTCAAGATACTTTTCCTCAATATACAAATATCATGTAACTCGGCGGTTCCTACTGAGATACTACATTCTGCTTAACACAGCGAGTTAAACACTGGCAAACGGTTGATTATTATTTGACTGTTTATTTGAAATTCCCTTTGCACGTTCTCCCACCAGTTAAAGCAAAAGTCTTTACTCCCTGTTATGGTTTTAAGGTCTGACATATTCTGTCCATTTTTCACTTCCAATGAACAAAAGGCAACCTGCTTTAGCACCTTCAGTACCACGGTATCCCCACTTCCGAAGCAGTTTTCTTTACACAAGTGCAAAAGCAACCTGCATTTGGGGAAGGGCGAGGAAGGAGCTAGGACAGAAAAATCCTTTCACAGAGCCCAACCTCTTTCACCTGTGAATCAATAAATACTGCGAGTGGGGAATAGCTGCTCTGTCTTCCCTCAACACCACACGTGGAAAAGAAACTAGGGAAAATTGGAGGGAAGAGATGCCCCTCAATTTGACAAGCAGAGGATCATCATGGGGAACTTTTGTCTATAATCTGCTAAGAAATCACTATCAGACCAAACCATAGCTGCCTATATTCCAACATGCAGCCATCTATCCATATGTCTCTTATCCAACATTTCCTTGACGTCAGCACTATATATCCCTCCATTAGGAGACCACTGCCACGGTTCCCCTATCAGTAAATAAAAATCTGAAATCCAGCAAATACTTGAAAAGGTATCAGAGGGGCTGATATGTGGAAAGGAGACGAATCCGTTTCCCAGCACAGGAGGAAAGAGCTCTACAGCCATAAACATGCCACCTCACAAGCCGGCATGGCTCCCCTACCTTTATTTAATACACAAGAACATGCTGGAGGAAGTGCCGCGTGCCCATACACAAACATACGCCCATTTGCCCTGTATAGGCACAGGGCCTACACACCTACGACGAAAAAATGCCAGTAACACCTCAAACTGAGTTGTCATTACATAGAAGGAAAAAAATGAAGTTAGCCTAATTAAAAAAAATACCTGCCAGCAGCTCTAGACAGCCTCCTAACTTTACCTGGAAGTGCTGCAATATCAGCCCTAGGTGATCCCGGCTGCAGTCACACAGTACATGGAGGGTATTTCTAAAGCCAATGCTAATATGTACTCCTGAGCTTCCCGAGAGATTTTTATGGCTTCTAACAAACTTTGGTGAACGTTACGTTCTGAGGAATCACTAATGTGAAATGTTAATTGAGGCTACAGATTTCTCCAAGTCATCCAAGTTAATTTCAGCCCGAGCTTCCTGGTACCAGCGCTGAAGCGAGGAGCGCGATGCAGTAGATGTGTCATCCCCAGCACTCAGATGGCACCCCCTTTCCTTCTTAGCTGTGTTCTCTCCTCCTCTAAGTAAATACTGGAATGATTACAAGTGAAACAGGGTGTGAGAGCAGAAAATGTGATACAGGCTACACACAATTAGCAGGGGAGCTGCTTTTGACACACTGCCGCAAAGAATAAGCTAAGGAATTAGCCATTGTGAAAGGGACGGGGTGTGCAATAATGGTGTTCAAGATTTTCATTCTGCAATTTGAATTCCCAGTATTTCATGGCATATATCCTTGCAGATCTCGCAGATAATCAGCAGTCATATCTGGGTTTGCAACTGATATCGAGGAGAGAGGTTTTGTTCTCCTGGCTGCAGAAACTTGAAGTTTCTTTGTCCAATTCTAGAAAACAGAGTAAAGGACGTATGAAATCAAAACTGAAAAAATACGAAGGGAGGGAAAGTGACAGCCACCTCCGCGTCACCACTTATATCTTTTTTAAATACACGCTAATAATGCAATCACCATGCTTATGTTCTCCTGTGATCGCTACGTCCACAGACTTCATACCGTCCAAGCATGAAGAGACGCCAAAGTTGGGGTTTTTTGGACTACACGAGTACTGCCCAACAGTCAAAAATATGACATTCCATTCTCACAAAGACAGTTTACAGTGTTACAGCTTCAGACACCCAGCTTTTCAGCTGGATTAAGTCTCCCTGACTTGCGGGCTGCCGGCGGTATGAGCTCTACCTGGCTGTTTTGTAAGCATGGGGTCAATGATGCTCTACAGCACAAGCGCATTCCGGGGCGTGCTTGTGCCGGGGTGCGCGATGCTGCATCTACTACCAGGGTATCCAAACTCTGCCATGACAGAAGTTAGGCTTTGCAGCATCCTTTTTACCATCCCAGCTAAAAATAATAGGACTGCTGGAAAATCGGGTTGAGGAATTGCCTCCCGAGAGCCCGTTATTCCACACACCGATTGGAAAGGAGATCGGTACTGCCCAAACGTCTTTCCGATACTGAACGAAGAGCACCACTGCGGACTTGCCGAGCTGATGGCAGAGCTAGGGCAACTCTGATAGCTGCTGTGCAGGAGAGCACAGGAGACAATACCCTGAAAAGGTGGCCCGGAATGAAAAGGCTGGATGAAAGCCGTGGGACCCTTACTTGGATGGACTCGCCGCACACTCTAGTAACTGCCAGGGAAGATAGTAAAGCTGAAAGAGGCTTAGTGCAAGCATGCAGGAGATTTGTGACAGAAAGTTAGAACTCCATGTCAAGCCTTTCATGCAAACAATAAATATTACTTCTGCTCATAATCAGACTTTTCTCCAGCATCGTCTTTGAATGTTGAACCTTTTTCAATTAATTAAAAACTATGCACTGCAGAGTGCATATTTTATCAGCCCTCAGCTGCTTAAGTGTCTAGAAAAGACCAGGCAGTTTTTCTTTTTTCCAGGCAACCCAGAGCAAGTACTTGCAAGGGTCATATCTTTTTAATTATCTTTTCTCTCTTTGATTAATTATTCCGTCTGACAATAGCGTGTTTCTAATGCTATTCACCTGCCTTTGATGATTGACAACTTTTCTGTCTGATTCAAAGCAAACAGCTGCTGCCATGATTGCCTAGCAACCAGGATGTGATGGATGAGCCCCAAAGATGGATGGCTGCAATAAATCATGTCTCCAGCTATAAAACTGAAAAAAGGGATAAGAATAAAAGCGAACAAAAAACAAAACAAGGTTTCTTCCCATGAGTGCACTCAGCTCCTTACCAATTACACCTGAAATGGACTTTGTGTCTATTAATAGCAAAGTTTTCTAATCAGTAAGAATGCAACGATGCCATTTGTATCAAGGTGTGTTTACAATTGTTCCAGCAAATTGGCACTTGTACTTCAATTACCTACTGTGTTACACAAGTGCAGGGGTAGGAGATCAAAGTTTTACCTTCTACCGGTGAAGGCTTTATAGAAAATATTATGTTTTTTCAGGGTTTTCTCATGATGTTGGACTTGAGCAAAGTGTATAAACTTGAATTCGTCTTACTTTTGGCAACTGAGTGTACCAAAAGCAAAGTGAACTGAATTTGTAGAAGTGATAACAAACACTGGACTTCCAAAAAACTGATTTCTAGAAAACTCTATAAAGTCACTGATGGCTTTGTGAAAGGTTGTAACCTAAATGCTGTACGTTGTTTATTAAACGTTGCTATAATTCCTCCTCTTGCTAGGAGGACATCTCGCAATCAAAGAAAAAGTTCATGCGACTAGCAGTGTTTCAAAAATACCATCTACCTGTGCAAATTCAAGACTGATTAAAGAAAAAGCCATTCTCGTCTCATCTTACCCAGCGTTCTCGTCAAGCACGTGATTTTTGTACAATGTGCCAAGCAAGAAACATTCAATAGTTTGTCAGCTCAGAAGTTGTTTAACCGGCTGCGTACCACACAAACACCCCATCACTTCAAGTTCTGGCCACCTATTGCTGAAGCTGCTCTATCGCCAGAGTGTCTGTCTCCTGATAGTGGCTGCCTGAGCTCCCAAGACAAGGCCTAATTGCCTATAAAAAGCTGCTTCCTTAATTCTTCCAGCAGGTGGGGGTGTCCTGGTTCCAGCAAAAGTGCTTCAAAAAGGGAGGGGATTGCCCTTGCTATTTAGGTGGGCAGGCTGTCCGCAGCCAGGAGCATCCTGGACTCCCGGGAGCAAACGCCAAGAGTCAAAGACTGACAACACCGGGCGACGAGGGAGGGCGGAAAAGAAAAACACAAATGCTGAAATAACTATGTTCTAGAACTTTTGTTTTCGTTGCAATTATGGGACCGAAATGCAGCCTATTAGCGAAAGGGAGCTGGATTGCGTTAATCTGTTCACAAGCACATTTTTATACTGGAACTGGCAATGTCTGACAACGCTACGCCGGAGCAGCCACAGTCCTGCTTGTATTTTAGTGTTACGTAGAGCCACGTATCCGTAGCCATGCAAAAGACTGCCCGTACCCTTGCAGGGGCCATAGCTTTGTCTATATTCTTTACAATTATTGAAACGCTCTCACGAAAAACTTAACTCTGTCTCTGCCTGTCCCTCTCTCTGTTGTACAAACACACAGGGAAATCCAGCCCCTAAAACAATTGTAAGGCACCCCTGTAATGACCGGCTAGTATCTGGTAACAAACAATGAGAAAGCAAAGCCATCAATCACAACGTGCACGCCGAGGCCTCCATTCTGTCCCAGCTCATCCAACTCTCAAGTTACAGCTTTACACGGCAAGTCTAAATAATATTCAAAATGATAAATGGCACTATAAGCCTGATATCCATCATCAATCTTTTTTTAAGGAACATCCATCTTCAATAATGCACGTTTGAATCATGTGAAACCGAGAGCTCCCAGATTCATTTACACAACCCCCAGCAAGCTGGTGCTGCTTGAGTGATACGTGTCAGCCAGTTTGTCCCAACTGCCAGAAAAATAAAAAAATTAAAAAAAAAAAGGACAAAAAAAAAAANAAAAGTTCTGACAGAGGTGATGATATAGTTATTTGTCATGGTGGGAAACGAAAAAAAAAAAAAAAGAAATAATAATAAAAAAAAAAAAGAGAGTAAAACAAACCAGGAGGGGGGGGGAAATCTGAGCGAGGCGACGCAGCAGATGATAGGAAGGAACACCACCTCCTGCACCGGCGCTCCGACGCTGCCTCCCTCGCCGCGGCCGCGGTGCAGTGGGACCCGCCGGCAGCAACGGGAGGGGGCTCCGGGTTCCCCGCTCCCCCCCGGCCCCCCCCGTGCCCCCCCCCCGGCCCGCCGGGGCCGGGGGGTAAATTANCCCCCGGTGCCCCCCCGCCGGCCGGCAGGGCCCGTGTGATAAATGACACGTGTCATTCTGTCGGGAGGGAAGGGTGGGTCAGTGATGTATGGCCCTGCCGAAAAGGAAATCGACTGTTTGGCACGGTGCGGCTATTCTCCGCCAGGATTTAGTTTCAGAACTCTAAAATGAAATCTCCCATGTTTCAAGTGCACAGTCAGGGCAGGCCGACGGGCTCTCCCCCCCCCCATCCTTTTCTTTTTTATCCTCTCTCTGCCCTTCGGATTTCAAAAAACTGCTCCGCTGACTGGAAACTGCAAAAGAACACACATATATCAAAGTCTTCAATAGTTATGATCCATGATAAAATTTAAATAGGTTGAGGTTTCTATTTTTATTTATTATTTGGNNTATTTTTTGGGGGGGGGGGGGAGAAATGGCACGCAGGCTTGACACAAAAGCAAGATAAAAATTAGCATGTTTGAAGTAATCGTCCCACAGCTTGACATCTGCATAGTAAATTTTAAAGGAAAAAAATGTGTCAGGCAGGCATGAGCTGTTCCCTCCCTCCCCCCCTCTTTCATTAGCTCACTGGCAGGGTGGCACTTCTGAACCTCATTACTGCAGGAGGATTTATGAAGCTGAACCCAATGGCAAAGAAAAGGCATCTGTCAATAATTGTAGGGAGCTGCACTCACAGCTTTGAAATCTCATTAAGTATGCAGTTATCAGGCATAAAGATCAAAAACATTACTCAACTCCGACAGAATCTTATGGAGGAACATTAATTAGCAACAGGCCTACAGTACAAAAAAAAAAAAAAAAAAAAACACCAAACAGACTTCCTCTCACACCTGCCCAACCCACAAACCAAAAGAAACACTCCCCCTCCCTTCAGAAAAAAATAATTCCCAGCATCTGAGACTGATCAAGTACATGAAACAAGAGAGAGGGGGGAAAAAAAAATAAAAAAAAAATAAAAAATCCAGTTGAGGCAGTCTTGGCGGTGAAGAGAGAAAAGGAAGAAGCTGTCAAAGTTGAGAAGGATGTCAGCACTGGCCCTGATTACAAGGGCCTATACAGTTCCCAGGCCTTTTATCATCCCTGCCATCAAAAACAGACTCTGTGTCACAGATGGATGACTGATGGCTGCCAGTCTCCAGCAGCCCAGCCAAGCCTCCAGGAGGCCCCTGCTGAGATCTGGCCCTCCAGCAACAGGCTTGACCTAGCGGGAAAAGGGCTGCAGGCAGCGAGCCCAGTCCCAGAGATCCTCAGAAACAGCACCCTGTTCTGTTCTTCCCCAGAACAATTCCGCGAGAGGTTGGTGGGGGTTTGTTTGTTCAGCTTACAGAAGTTAAATGTAATACTTCTGCTCTCCATGCGAAGACTGTGCATTATTTGAAAATAACACCAGCGAAAAAGAACAACAAACCTCCTCTTTGTCCGCGCTCAACGTTCTTTTTCTAATCTTTCCAGTTTGCATTTTAACCGTGATTTGCACACTCAATTGCTTAGAAAATAGGGGAGAGTGAAATATAAATTTGGGGGGAAACATACAAATTCATAGACGAAGCTGGACCATAAAACCAAGTGACCTTTGCAGCATTAAGTATGGTGTGCAACTAATTAAGAACTATGGCCGTATTAACATTTTTTGTTACAGAATCAAGGGTATCAGCTACACAGCTTAACCCATTGCACATATTTTTTTCATTTCCTCTCTATCAAAAACTGTGTTTGCAAACAATAACTCAAAGCTACTTGTTAAAAAAAAAGGGGGGGGGGGGGCAAAATCACCTTCCATAGTCTTTTTTCCCCACCTGGGACTATGCCTGAAAAACTCCCTCTCTGGTGACATGCTACCCTTCATACATTTTATATTTCCCATAATTTTGCGCTACGAAGAAGCTTTCCGCTGTGCAACTTCATTTCTGTATTATTTACTATGTACTGGATTTCAATACAATGTACAAATACGCCTCTTATTTCACAAGATATCCGCTGATATTTACATGTCACTTGTAGCAATGCTGAAGATTGGCTTCTTAATGAACTACATCTTTAATAGCGCAGAATCACAGATATACGCGCGCACATATAAGACAACCTGCCAGTCAAAATCCTTTCCATATCTAAAATTCATTCATTTCCTAAGTAATGTACTTTAAAATAAATACTAGCTCTGACAAAATACGGAAGCGGAGGTTCCGCTCTAAACAAGATTTTTAAAAGAATTTTACATAAAGTGTTACAATAAGGTGTTTATATTTTTTCATATGCTTACCATATTACTTTTATTATGTGTAGCATCAAAGTGATTATAGCAATTACATCTAACAGAATTAATTATAGAACATCCCATCATTCCTAAATACATAATGCATTAGAGGTAAGCCAAAGAAAGAAAACATCTTGACTGTGGTGACTATTGTTGGAATAATTTTTTTCTCTAAGCATAAAGGGGAAACCAAAGTAGAAAGAAATATATAGAAACGGCAGGGTGACGCGGTAAAACGTTGACTACAAAAATCTGCATATAAAGACAGGTACATTTTTAATAGAGACACTAACCTGCCTAAAGCTGCACTAGCACAAATATCCATGTAAAATCCGTTAAAGTTTTTTAATCATGAAATATGGAAACTAGCCAATTCACCTAACCAATGTGTTAGTACATACATAAAGACAAGAGTGTATGGGTGAAAGAGTTACAAGCGCCTTTACGTATGCAAAATAAATTCACTCAAAGCTTCATTAATATTAATTTAAATTCAGAACCCATTTACATTAAATTGTTCATTAAAAATTGCCTATTTTATGCAACATGCGTTCCGCAAAGAACACATAAGAAACTGAAACAGAGGGCTCAATTTAAGGATGGGAATATCAAAAGTAAATGAATTTGAATCATTCCAAACGAATAATAAAGCAGCTCTTTCCTCTATCCTACCGGGTGAAGTTTGGTGGGAGTCTGGCGGAGGGGCACGAAACCCGCTTCGCTTTCCCCCCGCCGCAGCTCAGTCGGTGCCCTTTTGACACCCCGCCCCCCGCACACACGCACCCCATACAGCCTCCCTAAAATAAGAATTATTTTTGGATAGGACCTAAAAAACCACCTCCGCAAAAAACGTTCGCTAATTGTCAGCACACCGCATCACTTCAAAACTTGTATTTCTTCCCAAGCGATGCCAAGTGGAGCGTAGCTGCTTAGCAGCCCTCCCCGGGATGGCGGGGATGGGAGGGAAAGGTAAGGCAGGCTGGGAATGGAGAGCTCTTCCTTGGGAAACTCCCACACCACCAAACACAGGGAACTTACGCCATTCCCAACAGCTGCTCTGAATGAAGAAAAGAGAGTCATAATTAATAACATGTGTCCTGACAGAATTCATTAATAATTTATAATTAAGTCTAAAATACGAACTTAGATTGTTCTTGAAGAGTCGCACCTTTACTGCCCGAATGAGCCAGGTAATGGCATTGGCAAAGAGCTTTCAGAGATTTTATGATCTTCTGGTAACTCCTTCCCCACTCTCCCTCTACCCCCCGGGGGAAAAAAAATAAAAACCACCTTTGAACGTTTTCCGAGAAATATCTTAAAGTTGATGCTTGCAATGAGAAGTATTTAAATTCTGCAGATCGGCTCTCTACTGAGATGACCAAAATACCTTTTGGAAGCAAGATCCGGAAAATGCAGAAGGATGAATCTCGCCGCCTCTGAAATTAAGCCCTACTTATTTCAACTCTTACAGTTCTTTTGATGAAAAACAAACAATTTCAAGCTCTGACACTGTTCTATTCTGCATTATAATACTTAAGAAAACTACAATACAGGCTCTCGTGGACTATGCTTTAAATCCTCTGAGCCAATTTTCATGCAATTTTTTTTTAAATGTTGAAATCAAGAAAAATCAATTGCATAAATTTTTTCAATCCTCCTGCTTCAGGTAATGACACACACACACACACAAAAAGCAACGCATCCATTGTTTAGTGGGATTTTTAAAATTAATTTAATGTCTAACTGCAAATGCTGGAAACTAGAATTAATCTGTCTGGATAAAAAAAGGCTTACAGACATTTAAATGCATGTATCGGGACACTTTATCAACCTAACATAAAATTGTCATCTTATCTTATTATATGACTATTTTATGCATGTGTCAAAGAATTTAAAAATGAATGCCTGTCTATTCAGTCTAATTACAAGTGCATATTATCTGTCTGGATGTACCAGTCCATATCATTGTTACCAAATACAATATATTGTATTCACCTTTCATTTTTAACTTAAGGCTGATAAACCACAATTTGGGCGTAACTAAATTTAAAAAAAAAAAACCCAAAAAACAAAAAAAACCCCACCACACACAACACCAAAACCAAACACACACAGAGCAGGGAGGGGGAAGGAGGGGAAAAAAAAAATCAGACTCAAACACCTGAGGTAGATTGTTTAGTAAATGATGCTGAAGTATTTCATAGATAAGATAAAACAGGATCCCTCTGCAACTCTGTTATTTTCCGTGTTGTATCATAACCATACATATACATACACTCTTACTTGACAATGCAACACTTCAGGCATCTCAGCACTTGATCTACTAGCAGCATCTTGTAAATAGGGCTGTATTAAAATTTGACAATCTGTATTTGGATTCGCTAGGAAACGGTCATGACATTGGATTAAAATATGGATTATTACACCGTAACACTAGCAGTGCCAAGGTTTGTTCACAAAGATAACACGTAAGGTTACTTTATGTCCTGGCAAATTATTTCTTTTCATTCGCTCTGTACCACCATATGTTTCTACAGAAGTGGGCACGAAGCACACTTAAAAATGTACCCCACGCTTCACCCTGAAGGTGATCTTTTCTATATAGTTTCCACTAATCCTGGAAACAGGGCTGACAAAAAGGACCCACTCTAATCCTGCTAACTCACCCGAGCTTCACTGCATTTCCCAGAACCCTGCAGCAGTCACAATTCATTCTAATCACTTTACAAAACAATCTTTAGTAAAAAGAGGAAAAATGCAGACTTGTAAGCCAATTTAAGAAATAACTGCTGATACATCAGTTATTGACTATTTCACTCCTGCTCATGATAGTGCTCAAGGCAAAACCGAGAACAAAATGACAACATCAACCGCACGCAATAAACTGTGGCCCAGGAGAGCACTGAAGCCCTAATTGACAGCTGTCAAGCTAATGGGAGGAATGGCAGCTGATTCTGGAAAATTCTGTTTTCCAGCCGGATATTCAGGGGAATCTATCAGGCCTTTTTATATTTATGCCCCTTCTTCTTTTTTTTTTTTTTTTTTTTT
>VZSF01000953.1:0-16138 GCA_013398295.1 Chionis minor | reverse complement strand
GGGGGGGGGTCCCCTGGGGGGGGCAGCACAGGCCGGAGCTGCCGAGGCGGCGGGACGGGAGCTGTCCGTGGTGCTGACCGCCGACTGCGGGAGCTGTCCGTGGTGCTGACCGCCGACTGCGGGAGCTGTCCGTGGTGCTGACCGCCCGCCGCGACGCCCTAGCCTGTGGTCCCGGGTGTTGCGGGGGTCCCGCGGCTCCGGCCGCTGGCCTGGGGCAGAGGGGCACCTTCTTTCCTCCTTCGTCCCCCTCCACGGGTAGGAAATCACGCTCTGTCCTCCAGCGGCCCTCTCTCCCCGTGCTATGGCCACGCTGCCACGGGGCTTCAGCCTGACCTGGCTCCCCACACGTTGCCCCGGGCGAGTGGGCATGGGGGAAACCGCGCTGGGACCAGGAAGCTCCAAATGCTCCCTCCCTCTCTGCCCCATGCCACCTCACAGAGTCGCTTTCAACATCCCCTCCTCCCTGGGGTCCCCTGCCAGGTCACTGTCCCTGCATGTGGAGGGGAACTGTGGAGCTGCTTGGTGGTTCATGGTGGGGAAACTGGGCTCCAGTGCTCTTGCATTGAGACAGGTATTTCATGTCTGGCTTGTGTCGGCTGTCAGTGAAGGGGAGGGGGAGCTGCCTTTGTTCCAGGCAACGGAGCAGATGCATGTCAGTATAGAGCCAGCTGGGGCTGCACACACGCAGCAAAAACACACGTGCACACAAGCACGTGCACGCGCTCCCAGCCAGCAGCACTCTGTGCAAAGCAGGCCTTCTTCTCAGCTATCCCACTCCCCACTGGACGAGTCCTCCTGGACACAGCCCTGCTCCCAGCCCATCCTCTGCTGCAATCCCACTTGCCAGCAGCTTGTGCGGAGGTGCATCTCTTCCTCGATGCACCTCTGAGGAATAATGGATGGGTCTACCAGGCTGGCACTGGGGAAGCGTGGCAATGGTAGGGTGAAGGTACAGCTGGTATCTGGGGACCGGGTCTCTTTTGTCTCTACTCTGCCAAGGAAGTGGCTGCCCCTCTGCTGCTGGAGCTCCTGGAAATCCCTGAAAATCAAATTGTCAGACAGTTGGGCAGGGAGAGCTGGACCCAGTGAGTGCTGTGGGCTTGCAGACATGGGGCTGTGCACAGGCATGCGCACCCATGAGTGTGGGCATGCACGCCTCCACTTTGCTGTGCATGCAGGCAGCACCCACGTGTGCATATGTGCACACATATGTGCACCATTCCTCCTCTGCAAACCATGGGAGAGCTGACAGGCTGTGCAGGAAGTGCTCTGCTTGCTTCTTCTTGTGGCTCTAGGGTGGGACTCTGTGGTTTATAATGGGGTCTGTGCTGAGCCTCCTCAGCAGGCAGAAAAAAGGGGGAGTCTGCGTCCCTGTGGGAGATGACCTGTTAGGGCAGGGCTGGAGCTGTGCGAAATGGCCCTTTATTACAGGTAAAATGCAGGGAGCAAGTCCTCACTGAGGAGGATGATGAGCTGAAAGAGGTGGGCTGCACCTGGTCAGAGCCTGAGCAGATAGGGTTGAGGGTCTCCTCTGGCTCTGGAGGATGAGTACCCACAGCTTGGGGAACTGGGCTTGAGGTAATACTGAACCAGGCACGATGCAGACTGTGCCAGGGCTGGGGGACAGAGCTGGGCACAGCTGACGTCAGCCCTGGAGACTCACAGAAATGTCACAGTCCCAGTGCCTCCTGCCTCCAGGCTGCTGGTTTTGGGACATGTTCAGAGTCTGTGTGGGTGGGCCTGGTCTAGGGGGGGAGGTGCTGCACCACCCCAGCCCCTCACGCCACTGAGAGTCCCTTGGGTTTCCTCTGCAGATGGGCTCTTCGTGACCGACTACTTCACCCGCACACCCCGCAAGCTCAGCCCCTTCCGCTCCTTTGCCAGCATTGAGCTCTTCCACTTCCACATCCCAGAGGACACGGTCATCGCCGTCTGGAACCTCATCACCTTCAAGGAGCAGGGGGGCACCTTTGGGGACCAATGTCCAGACCGTAGCATCACCGTGTGAGTAAGCAGCCTGCCTTATCTGTTTCGTTCTGCCTGCCTCTGCTGCCCCTGACCTGGGCTTGCCCTGAAGCCAGCCTGCTCTTGTCTGCTTCTTGCTCACATGTGCACATGTGCGTGTATGTACATGTATGCACACGTATGGAGGAGCACTCATGCATGCACACGCACTCAGGCGCTTGTATTCAGGCACACACCCGTGCACAGGTGCAGGCACACACACATGCATAGATGCATGCACACACATGCATATAGGCACATACGTGCACACACACACACACACATGCACGCTCTCTCCCCATGATTCATCTTCCCAGGACCGTTGCAGGCTCCACACTCTTTTGTGCATCTCAAACAGTTTTGCTTGAACACCCGCCCGGGGAAGCTCACAGCCTCAGGCAAAGTCACAGCTTACAGGTGGCTTCCCATGATGTCTTTGAGCTTCCTAACAGCATGGAGGACAGACACCCATGTGTAGGGCAGGCTGGCCCTGCCACCCAGTCTGCACCCTGCTAACTGCTGTCTCTCCTGCAGGTATTTCCGTTCAGGGGCTCCCTCCGTCATTAACCCACTGCACACGCACTTCCCCAGGGACACGGCCGTCCCTGGCTCCTTCGCATTGACCCTCACCTGGACCCTGCCCAACCGCACCACGGGGGTGTTCAATGTCACCAGCCCGCTGCCCGGGGACTGGTTCCTGGCTGCCCACCTGCCCAAAGATGAGGGCAAGATCTCCGTCAAGGTGAAGGGCTTGGGGTGACCGTGGGGTGGCAGGGTTCACCCCAGGGCTCTGCTTGGGCCTGACTGCCCTCGGCTGGCAGTGCCTGGGGGCAGGTGTCCCAAATGACCTCCTGCCCTGTGCTGACTGTCCTGCTGGTGCAGGGGCTCTACGAGGAGTGCCAGTATCTCTTCCAGCCGCAGCTCATCGTGCAGCGCCTGGTGAACATTGCCGTGCTGTACCCTGGTTATGTCACCGAGCAGAGTATGGCCCCCCACAACCGCTCCTGCCTCTACAAGTAAGTGCGAGAGGGTCTTCTGAGGAGGGGGCACCCCCAGGTGGGCAGCTTAGGATGCCCCATCCCTCTGGCTTGCCTGCCCAACCCTCTTGGTTCACGGTGAGGGGCAGGACCTGACACCGCTATCCTGCAGGGTGTTCGTGCCCAGCTACACGTCGCGTGTGCTGGTGGAGGTGTTGCAGTGCCACGGGTCCGAGGGCTGCCCGCTCTGGCTGCGTGTGCGGGCCAAGGCTCCCCCCTTGCACAACTCCACGGCGCTGGACTGCCGGGAGCACGCTCCCTGCCAGCTGGCGCTGGACCTGCCCTTCTGGCAGCACTGGTATTACGTGCTGGTGGAGAAACACCCAGGGGTTCCGGGCCCTGTCTCATTCCAAGTCACTGTGAAGCTCACAGGTGAGGGTACACAGGGACGTATGGGTGGGGGGCACGGTCTTGACTCTGCTTGGGTGACTGGTGGTGGGGATAAAGGATGCCTGTAAGATCTGTCACCAACTGGGTGCAGAGTTATACCCAGCTCTGTTGGGATGGGGACACTGGGGGGTGTTGGGGATGGGTTGCAGGCAGAGGTGAGCAGTGGGCAGGAAGGGGAAGAGGGAGCTAAAAGCGGGCTGGAGGGGCTGTGCAGTGCCTAGGCTGATGACTTTGCCCCTCAGACTGCTCCCGACCCAGCCTGGCGCGGCCACCTTTCCTGCCCTCCAGTGCCTCCATGAACATGCCCCACTCCTTCGGCTCCGCGGGCGGGCTGGCGCTGGGGGACAGCCCTCCGCCCGCCAGCCCCAATGGCACGAAGCACCCGGTCCCCGTCCCCGCCGCCTCACCCGCTGGCGAGCGGTGCTGGCCAGTCCGCCCCACACTGCGCAACGAGCTGGACACCTTCTCTGTTCACTTCTACATCTTCTTCGGGCCCAACGTGTCAGTGCCGCCCGACCGCCCTGCTGTCTTCGTCATCAACCTCCTGCCAGTGTTGGACAGTGGTGGGGTGCTCAACCTGGAGCTGCGGCTCAATGTGGTGAGGTGGCCACGCCGTGCCCTGGACTGGGCAAGACACCCCGGGGAAGATGGGCTGGGAGAGGGGTGATGTCGGGGCTGCAGGTGGGCAAGGGGTAGGCTTTGGTGTCCTCTTGGGTCATGGGTCATGGTTTGGGAGCTCTTGGGTGATGGAGCACAGATTAGGGTGCTCCAAGGGCACCCTAGATGGCCTGGATTTGGGGTGTTCTTGGGTGATGGGCAGTGGGTTAGGGCACTGGCATGATCCAGGTGCTGTCAGAGCAGGGGACATCCCTGTCACTGGTTTAGGGTCATCTCCTCCTCTGCCATCAGAGCTCCCTGTGTGGCGAGAACGTGACAGTATTCGGCTGCCTGAACCATGAAGTCCCACTGACGTCTGGTGACAACACATCGGTCACTTGTGAGACAGGTAGGCTGGGCTGTGTGTGTCCATCCTGCCGTGACTGTGGGGGTTGCACCCCCATGTGTCCGGTGAGAGGTGGGGTGGGAGAGGGCAGAGACTGTGGGGGCATCTGGCCCCAGAGCCTGGCACAGAGTGCTCTGTCACTGTCCCAGCTGTGCCCAGGGGAAGGGGCTGCCCCCTGCCCTGCTCACCTGGAGCTCTCCTGGCCCGCAGAGTCCCTGGCAGGCTTCCTGCTCTCCGTCAATGCCACTGCCAGCCTCAGCCGCCTGCGGATCCCCTACCCCCAGACAGGCAGCTGGTACCTGAGCCTGCGCTCGCTCTGTGCCACGGAGCACGGGTAAGAGTCCTGGTGTGTCCCCTCCCTGCGCACCCAGAGGTGATGTCCCCACCATGGCCTGCATCCACGCGTGCTGTGGGTCTGTGTGTGTGGCCCGCACCTGCGCTGCGTGTCCCCGCTCATGTGTGTGCACGTGGCTTTGCGGGCTGTGTGTCACCATGTGAGTGCGTGCGTGGGCACGGATGGCTCTAGCTTGCGCCTGCCTGGCCATCTGTGGGTCCCCGCGGCTCTTCCCTCTGTCTCTTGGTTAGGAAGCGCCTGTCAGCTTGCAAATGCCGTGCATCTGTTGGTGCCTGCCCATCTCCGAGGCAGTGCCCATCTGTGCCCGTTCCTGGGAAGAGACTAGGCTGTCACCGTGAGGACAGGGCTGGGCTGCATGTATGAGGGGGCAGCTCTGGTCAGGCTGTTGTGCCCCTGCTCTGCTCAGCACCTCCAGGGACTGGTCCTGAGTCTGTGGCTCTGCTCCTGGCCCCTGAGTCGGCCTGAGAGGGGCTGTTGCATGCGTGTCTGTACATGCGAGAGTCCATGTGGGGCTCTGTGCTGTGCAGAGGGTGCTGTGTGCATGTTCAGCGCACGCATGGAGACAGCACTGGGTGCTCGGTGCATGCAGGTGGATGGTGCTGCAGGCACGTTTGGTGCATGCATGCAGAGAGCACTGCATGTGCATTTGGGTGCACCCATGCAGACCGCTCTGTGTGCGTGTTCGCCTTTGTGCAAGCAGACAGGGCTGCGTGGTTTCTTCCTGTATGTGCGTGAAGATTTGGCTGCATGGACACACACAGGGACAGTAGGCACACGTGCAGACGTGCCCTATGCGTGTTTGTGCGTGTTGGGGTGCCTGTGTGTGCACAGGCGCAGGCCTGTCTGTGCTCCTGCGTGCCGCGGGCTGCCGAGGTGCTGAGTGTACCCAGAGCTGTGTGCGTGGGCAGTGCAGGGCTGCGGGGGTACTGTGTCTGCTCTGGCTCCTCCACTGCATTTCCAGTTCAGGCTGAGCTGCCAGTTGCAGTCAGTTCTTCCCCGACCTGGTCGCACACAGCCGTTGCAGGGCATGGTGTTTGCGCAGCAAAATCCAGCCAGAAGAGCCTGCTGAGTGCATTGCCAAAGGCAAAGTGGGTCTAAGTGCGGTCACATTCCTCCTGTTCACCCAGCCTGGCACAGACGATTGCAGCACAAAGACCCTTGGCGACCAGCTCTGAGCCGCCCATACGTAGCACCAAAGCAGCTCATTTCCGTGCTCACCCCGTCCCTGGGTCTCCCAATCACCAGCTAAGTCTGGGTGCAAGTGGTGCCTCTGGTGGAGGCAGGTGCTGCTTGAGGGGCGCAGGGCGAGGGCTCACCGCCTTCTCCTGTGCCACAGGTTTGAGCCCTGCGCCAACGTGACGGCTGAGGTGTACCTGCGCGCCTACCTCTCGCCATGCATCAACGACTGCGGCATATACGGCCAGTGCAAGCTGCTGCGCACCAACAACTACCTGTACGCTGCCTGCGAGTGCAAAGCTGGTGAGAGCTGCCCCGGTCACCCACAGTGCCCGCTGCACCCAGGGACCCCCCCGCCCCCGGCATCCTCCCCTCCTCCTGGGGGGTTGTGTACCCTGTTGGTCCCCCGTGCCGGCTCTTTCCAGGGCACTGGAAAGGGTCTTCCCCTCTCCCTCCCTAGTCCCTGCGGGTGCTGCAGGGGTGACAGCAGCTCTCCCTGGCCACAGGCTGG
Source organism: Chionis minor (assembly GCA_013398295.1). Lineage (NCBI taxonomy): Eukaryota > Metazoa > Chordata > Aves > Charadriiformes > Chionidae > Chionis > Chionis minor. The sequence goes on along the minus strand of VZSF01000953.1, from coordinate 9,662 downwards.
AACGGCTGGGGCTGCACAGACAACGCCGAGGCTTTCTCCTATGGCTTCCAGCTCCTCTCCACACTGCTGCTGTGCCTCAGCAATGTCATGTTTGTGCCTCCCGTGGCCATCGCTGTCCGCAGCCACTACCTCCTGGAAGCTGCCGTCTACATATTCACTATGTTCTTCTCCACCGTGAGCGCGGGGTTAGGGGCAGCTAGCGGGGGCAGGCAAGGGGCTGGGGACATGCAAGGCAGCTCTCACCCCCTTTTTTTCCCCACCCCAGTTTTACCACGCCTGTGACCAGCCGGGCATTGTGGTGTTCTGCATCATGGAGTATGATGTGCTGCAGTTCTGTGACTTTCTGGGCTCCCTCATGTCCGTCTGGGTCACTGTCATCGCCATGGCCCGGCTCCAGCCTGTAGTCAAGCAGGTAAGTGCAGGGAGGGGGTGCATGGGTCGGGCATGGAGGGTACCCATCCTGACTGGTGCCCTGTTGCCCCACAGGTGCTGTACCTGCTGGGGGCCATGCTGCTCTCCATGGCTCTGCAGATGGACCGCCACGGGCTCTGGAACCTGCTGGGTCCCAGCCTCTTCGCCTTGGGGATCATGGCCATCGCCTGGGTAAGGAGATCCTGTCCCTATCCTCTTATGTCCCCACCCTGGCTGTGCTTAGTGTCCTGCCCAGCTGTCCAGCCCCATTCCCCCGCCAGCATCTCCCCTCTGCTGCCTTCCCTATGAACCCCCCTGCCTGGCGCCAGGGGGATGCAGCACCGTGGCACAGGCACCGTGCCTGTCCCTGCCGGGGACGGCGCTTCCAGTCCTCCCCCTTTCTCCACCACAGACCGCTCGCAGCATCCGGCGCCGCCACTGCTACCCACCGACCTGGAAGCGCTGGGCTTTCTACCTGTGCCCGGGAGCGCTGATTGCGGCGGCTGCCGTGCTGCTCTACGCCTTCGTGGAGACAGAGGAGAACTACTTCTACATCCACAGCATCTGGCACCTGCTCATCGCTGGCAGCGTCGGCTTCTTGCTGCCACCCCGTGCCAAGCCCAGCGGGCGCCTGGGGCCACTGCCGCGGCGCAAGGGCTGTGGGTACCAGCTCTGCGTCAATGAACAGGAGGAGCTGGGGCTTGTCGACCCGGCCGTGGCCTCCATCAACAGCATTTGTACCAGCTGATGCCGATGTCAGCCCGGACTGCTCCAGCACGGACAGCAGCCCCGTGGGGCCCGACACCTGCTCTTTTTGCTGGCCCCCTGTCCCCAGGAGCACCAGGACTCCTTTGGGAGGGTGCACAGCCACCCGTGCTGCCCCGTTCTTGCAATTACAGCCTGGTTGAACTTGTCTCTGGGATTTGCTGCAGCTCAGTCTGGTGCAGAGCTGAGGCTGGAGTGGAGTATTGAGGCTGAGCTGGGGCCATGCTCCCCTCTTTGCAGGGCCATGGAGGTGCACAGGGGATATGGCTGGGTGAGGAGGGAGGAATGGCAATGCTCTCTGGCTCTTGCTCAGGGGTCTGTAGCAAGCGCTGCTACTCTGCAGTGGGCTGCCCTGGGGCTGACACAGCTCTGGCATAGAGCAAGGTGGCCGGAAAGAGGTGGGGGGCCAGGGTATATATGGTCTTTTGGCTGGCTGCAGGGTAGGCTGCAGAGCTGGGGTGACTTTGCCATGGCACAGTGCTCTCAGAGGATGGCTGTAACACCTGACCCACGGTCAGCTGTGCTGTGCGAGGGCAGTTGGATCCTCCCAAAACGGCAGGACCATGGGGAGCCCATAGCCCTGGGGGTAGCTGCCACAGGGGGCTGGTGCTGCCCGCTCTGCTGATGCGTGGGGCTGAGAGTGCACTGCCCGTGTGGTCCACATCCCCCAGAGACCGCAGCCCTGTTGTCGTCACCCCACTGCCCAAAGCAGCCCCCACTTGCTGCTCTACACATGGGTGCACCCACCCAGGCAGTGACCCTGCGTCCTTGTTGGTGTCACAAGCCTCGAGCAGCTCCTTGCTGCCCTGTCTCTGCAGGGCACTGAGCGTCAGTGAGAGGGGGCATTGCATGGACCGTCCCCCCACCCTCCACGAGTGGTTGGGGCAACCTTATCTCAGCCCCTGTTCCTCATTGTCCCCTGTGGTCAGATCCAAGGGCTCAGCACCCATCTGAGCCGGTGATGACTGTGGTGTGGTGGTGAACACCCAGGCTGTGTGCTTGGCTCAAAGACAGGGCATTTCCACCCAGCTTCTGCAGCTCAGAGAGGGAAAGATGGACCAGAAAGTAGAGGGGAAACCCCACTGCCCCTTCTCGACCCTGCAGGGGCTACTCCAACTCCCCAGGGCTCTTCCCATCCCCACAGGGTTCTTTGGAGGTAGGTCCACAGGCAAAGCTCTGCACCTCGGTGGTCACATCCTGGCCTAGCAGAGCCCACCCGCCAGCAGCCCCCCTCCCTGTAGCCCGAGGAAAGAGCCCGGCACAAGGAGATTAACTGGATGCCTAACAGGATTAGCAACTGCGGGCGGGCAGGCAGCTCCATAATAGGATTGCAATCTAATTAAACCTGCTGCCTGGGAGCTGGGCCTCAGCTGGCTGGAGCGGGGTGGGCTTGGGGGGCTGCGGGGGTGGCTGGAGGGGATGGCATGGATAGGGCAGGCAGGGGCAGAAAGGGGGGGTGACCTGGAGAGCACCAAGTTGTTGGTGGGTTCTGGGATTTGCTGCCTGTGTCTTCAGGTTGTCTTCAGGGGATGATGGCCGTGGGGAACCAGCCTGGTGAGGACGTGTGCTGGGCAGTGCGCGGTGGCTGCGCAGGTGCACTGTGCAAATGGGCTGGGGGACTTGCACCCGCCCCCCTCCTTCCCCCAAGAGCTCACCCTCCAGCCCTTTCTCTGCCACACAAAACGCCCTGTCTGGTCCAGCCACGTGGCTGATTAAGGATTAATCTTTTAATTAAGAACGTTACTCACTTCACCGAGTCCAATTGCATCCCCCCAGCAGTAGCAGCCCCTGGAGAAATGAGGAGCTCGGCTTCAGCTTTCACATCAGCGACGCGCTGGAACCCGATGCACGCTGAGCACGGGGCTCGTGCCACCCTGGTGTGCGCACCAGCCTGGTGGGTGGTCCTACACAAATGCATCTGGATTTCATGGAGATGTCAGTGCTCCGTGCAGCACTCTTGCCCCTCCGTCAGCCCCTGGCTCACTGCTGTAGGGCTGAAGTGCAAACCCACCGCTTGACAAGTTTGTGTAGACCCTACAATAACAGAGCCTAGCGAGAATGTGGCGGGACGTGCATTCCTCTTGCAAGCAGCTGTGCAGCCCCTGGTCTGCCCTGCACCGCAGGGTGGCACGGGCAGGTCTGGACCCCCAAGAGGTCCTGGCAGAGGTGGGCAGGGGTTTTATCTGGCAGAGCTGCCCAGGGAAGCCTGGAGGAGCCATGCGCTGGCTTTGCCGGACTCCACTTCTCCAGGCTGCTGGGGCGGCTCAGCGCTCCCTCTCATTTTAATTAAACCTGCGACTGCATTTTTCATCTCAAGGACAGGCCAAGCGGTCGACCGTGCTGCTGGGGAGGGAGCTCAGCCAAGCAGCGCTGGAGAGGATCCAGGCACTCTTTGCCCGCCCAATTCATCCCCTGGGACCCGTAGGCTGCCCACGGAGAGCTGGGAATCCCTCTCCGCACTTCACCCCTCCAGCAGGGCAGAAGTTCACGCGTTCCCCTGCCCAGGAGGCTGCTACAGCTGATGTGCCATTGCATTGGGCTGTGGGCACAGGACCTGCAGCCTTGAAGGACTGCAAGGTTTTCCCTCAGTGCACAGTGAAGCCGCTCTCACCCATGGGACACCCAACGCAGGCTGTGCAGCACCGCGTCTCCCACTGAGCCTGATTGGGACCATGCTGGGACACCCCATGGGAGACTCCGCATCCCCTCAGCCACCTCGCCTTTGCTGTGGGGTCAGGACCATGGGCCTGTCCATCCCTATGCGGCTGGGTGAGCTTTGCTGGTGTGCTCCCCATGGTCTCCACCTTCAGCCCCATGGGGATAGACTTGGGGAGAAGGCTGGACTCTAGCTTCACCCCTGGGCTCAGAGAGTTGGGGTGTCTCTGACACCCACCCCCACCCCCCATCAGGAGCCTTCCTGATGCTCCGTCCCTGCCTCTGCCAGGCACAGCAACCACATAACCATGGCAACAGTGTCCCTAGAACAACCAGGTACATCTGACATCCCCATGGCAACCGACTCCCTGAACAGCCAGCGAAGAGCTTCTCTTCCTCCGTGCTACAGAGGGATGGGAGTGTTTGAGCCCCACCAGGGCTGGTGGCTGCAGGGACGTGGGGACAGACACAGCTGGGAAGGGCTTTGGCCAGGTGCCTGGGGCAGCACAAGCCTTCGTGCCCTGTTTTGCCAGCAAGGCTGCAGGGGACGCAAGCAATGCAGGAGAACAGGGTGGCTCTGGGGTCAGGCTTACCAGACAGTGGCCCTGACGCAGTCGGTCGTGGCAGTCAGCAATTGCAAACCATGCAACTTTAATGTGTCAGGCCTGAATTACTCAGCCCCGCAGCGGGCTGTGTGCGTGCAGGCAGGACCCATCATCTCTGCTCCTCTCCCCGCCCACGCATGCCAGGGCTGGGAAGACGTCCCAGCCTTTGGGGATCTCCCTGGGTGCAGGAGGGTGCTGTGCCCCTTGCGAGCCCCAGGGGCTGTGAGGTGCAGGTGGCAGCGTGGCTGTTAGAGCCAGCTTGGTTGCCTGAGCGTTGGTGGTCCCTGTGCCATGAGACCCCAAGGATGGCATTATGTCTGCAGGGTGCAGGGGCAAGTGTATGGGGAGGGATGCACCGTCTTGCTCAGCCCCTGTCTCAGCCGTCGCTCCCTGCATCTTTATGGAACCCAATGTCCAGGGGCAGCGGATCTCCCACTGGTGCCCTGGGAAGTCATCAGCCCTCTCCTGCTCACTCTGCTGCCAGGTCCCAGCGAGACGAGGCCTTTCCACCACAGTCAACATAAATCCCGCCGTGGGTGCAGCCAGAGCTTGCTCCCTGGCTGGGCATGGATGTCACCGTGCCACTCTGGGGATGACAAAAGGCTGAGAGAATGGCCTGGCTGCTCTCTTCTTTTGCAATTTGCTTGGCATACCCTCCAGCCACTTGATGATTTTCTCATCAGAGTAGCAAGCCTCGACCGCCCTCCCTACGCAGACCCATCCATCACCCGTGGCTGGCACCACCGCACAGATCACAGGCGCCGGAGCCACCTGCCCTGCTCCATCCAGTCCCTGGACATCCCTCAGCCCTGCAGATGGCAGCCTGGCCACGGCCAGCCTGGGGGGAGCCAGTCTGAGCATGCAAAGGGACCCCATTTCCCCTGCAGCGACCCCAGTGGAGCCTGCTTGCTCACTCCTTCTTCTTCCCCATCCCCTGAACCTTTGCCTCACCCTCCCCACTGCCATCCCCAGCCCTCCATCCCATGTCAGGGACCCCTCAAAGCTTCAGCCCCAGTCTGTAGGGTGCTGGGTGAGGGCCAGGTGGGAGTCAGGCACCCACAAGTGGGAGATTCAGGTACAGATGGAGCAAGCCCAGCCCCAGTGCATGCTTCTGGTTTGCTTCTGCCACGGGGCATCTCTCCAAGCCTTTGCTCCTGGGCGGCACCATGCCTTGGATACCTGTCCCATGACACTGAAACGGAGCTGAGCATGACAAAGCCAGCCCAGAGCAGGTACAAGGGGCTCGGAGATGGACCCTGGGCACCACCACAGCAGCACCCTGTGCCGCAATGCCTGGAGGTGTGAGAAAGCGGCAGGGTGGCAGGGGACACCCCTTTTGCATGAGGCCATGGGTGCAGGGGCCATGGAGATGAGGGACAGATGGCTTGGCTGTACCCACAGGGACCAGAGCACCACAGTGGGGCTGTGTCAACGGACAAACAGCAGCTGCCATGGTTGCATGGCCGGAGGGGAGCAGCGGGCAGGGAAGGGGGACACTGTGACACAGGAGACCGGGCAAATATGGTGGCGATGAGAAGCACCACTCTTTTTAACCACTGGTAATTTTCTTGGGGAGGCTGGTGAGGGAACCCATGGGGGGATAGGGGTGTACTTGGGACTTTATCCTTGGCAATCTAGAAGAGGGCTGTTGAAGAGCTGCTCTGCTGAGCGGCAAAGCCACTTGAGTTTTGCTTAACTTCATCAAAGGAACTGCACAGAAATAAGGGAGGTTGCTAAAAGAAATTAATAGAGCAGCCAGGAGAGCAGAGCGCCTGCAGACAGCACAAGAATTACTCAGAGCAGCATGCTGGAGACTTCCAGTAAATGAATGTGTCCTTTAATGAGATCTGGAGGACCAGTGTAGCTGAGGAGTGGAGTGGAACAGGTGAGCAAGGGCATTCCTCAAGGAGGGGAAGCCATCAAAATGAAGGGCATGGGAAAGGGGATGAAGTTGCGTGGAAAACCAGAGCAAAACAGCCCTCAGAAAGGCTTTGAGGAAGATCTTGGCAGCAGCATAAAATTGCAAATAATTTTGCAATGTCAACTTTGAGGTCTTGCTGTACTGATGAGGCTTAAGGGGTGTCCAGGGATGCACCAGAGTGATGCCACCTGGACCTACCTCTTTCAGATGAATCTCGGGGTAGGACCTGCATGTCCTGCAAGCCTTTGCCTTTTGTGTTATGACAGGAAAGTGTTTCTAGCCCTGGAGCAAACATCCAGGGCCTGTATGTCAACACAGAGGGACGCTGCTGAAGCAGCAGCCTCCGTGCACTGTGGCCAGCAAGGAGGGGAAGGGTCTCCCATGGGCTGCAATTGCGAGAACAAAGTCTACAAGTACAAAGTGCAGCTGTGCTTACTGTCAAGTGGTAGGAAATTAAGGCAGTTACTCTCATGAGAAGTCAGCCTTGCACCAACAGAAATCAAACTGTTACACCAAATGCAATTCTGGATAAATTTATCTTAAGAAGCAAGCCTGCGGAGGAAGATAAAACCATGTTATTGGAGGCTGAGAACATTTTCCATGGGATGCAAAGCCACTGTTCCCTTTATGGTTTGCAGATTAAAGTTTTCTCATAAAAATCATTTCCCCCCACTCAAATACCACGACTAAAATTTCCCTTGAAAGAACCAAGTGCTAAGCAATATGTTGTTATGTATGAACAGTGCTCTCAATGGAAGCTATATTAAAGAAATCACATTGCATCTTCCTGTTTGAGTGTGAGTGGTGCCTACACCAAGGGGAATATTACAGTTTATTCTTACTTTATATAAAAAGATGCTTCATCACCTCCAGGGCTAAAACCCAGAGATCCACATTTTGAGGAGGAATATTTTGGCTAAAATTAAATGGACTTGGAAAAAGTGCAATGCAGAGGCTCCTGGCTCAGCAGGAGGGGAGGGAAGTCCCCGTGGGCTAGAGGTGCCACGTCCTCCTGTGGCGCTTTGTCCCAGGGCTTGCCTGCAGTCAGCAAATCTCCTGCCAGCACAGCTACAAATCCCAGACGAGCCCATGAGGATTGTTGTTCTAATTAACTAATGAAGGTGTCTCCCGCAGGCAAGACGCATAATCTGAGCTTCCTCCCTGTTTTGGGAGGGACCTGGAGCAACACCCAGCTCCTCTTGAGGGACCCTGCCAGTGTTCGTATACCCCGAGGATCGGGGTGCAGTCCCTGCTGCAGCGAGGTGCCAAGTGCTCCCAGACACTGACCATCTGCCTGCACCCTGCCTTCAACTGAAACTTGGTCTCAGACCCCACGTGTGCCCTGGTTTAAGGCTGCCTTCAAAAACTCACCTGATCCTGTCCTCTTCCCGCCAGGTCCGCAGGCAGCTTCTCTTCCCTTATCCCTGAGTCTTGATGTCTGTCTCATCCCGTCTGCTGCAACAGGGAGGGTTTTTTTTCAGGCAAATCACATGAGAAAAATTAATGTCTGATGGGAGTGAAGTCCATGCAGGATCTCCCTGAGCGACAGCCAGGTGCAAGCGCAAGGAGGACCCACTTCAAAGAGAGGAGCTGCTTCATTAAAAAAGTGCTTTTGACATCAAGATAAACATCCTGATACACTTCAGAGCAGCTTCCTCTCCTTTTTCTTAGACACTGTCTTCCGCTTCATGCAGTTCTGGATTTTGGAGGCATACTTCTGCCTAATCCACCCTGAGTACTATCTGGGTGGTTGGTTGCAGGAGACGCTGGGTGCTGCTTTGCAGCATGTGAGACATTTGGCGTATGATCACAAACACAAACACTCCACCTTTCTGGTCCGCCTATGAAGGGGTAAGAATTGCTGGCAAAAGCGCCTCCAGTTCCATTGGAAAATGTCACAGTTTTAAAAGAAAGTGCAACAGAGAAGGACCTGACGGCACTGCGGGGTGCCTCCTTGCCCAGGGGTGTCCATGCCTCCAGAGGGCTCGCCAGCAGAGGCTGCAGACCCACCTCTGGCAGCAGGCTGGGGGCTCAGCAGCCTGGGAGAAAGCACCGCGGTGTAAATGTCGACCACTTGCAGAGGGAGAGATATGAGGAGATAGGAGCAGTGTGTGCACGGGGTGCTGGCAGGAGTCACACTGCACCCCAATGGTTCACCCATGGTAAACCTCTCCTTCAGCATTTGAGGTTGATGAGAAGGATTTCGCAAGGCTCAAGAGCCAGGGGACTGTTCCTAATGCCAATGTTCTGTGCTTTTGCCATGGCTGGGGGCTTTTGCAAGGTGACCATCGGAGCCAGGGTGCAGGGTGAGCAATGGCCGGGGGGTCTGTCTGCCCCTCACCAGGTGACCCCAGGGCTTGGGGCACCCTTTGGAGCAGGAAAGGGGCCACCGCCTGCTCCACCGGCAGGTAAAAACATTTTATTATTTCAGTTCCTCCACGCATTGTATACAGGCCCTAAGCTGGGGCAGGCCATGCAGGAAGGGGAGGATCAGGAGAGCGGTGCAGCTTTGACTTGTTGCAGAGGGGTAAATCCAGTGAAAAATCCTCTTCAGGCCCCCACTACCCCAGGGGTCTTCTTTAGCTGCCCTGGGGGTGCAGAGCTGCCGGGGAGCAGGGGGGGCTGCTTGGTGTGCTGCAGCTACCCTGCTGCCAACTGTTGTCTGGGATGGAGAGGGAAGGAGACATGTTTCCTGGCTGCCCAGAGCAGGACTCTCATGGTTCCTGGGCCACAGACGGCAGCATTGGAAACCCTGGTGAGATCTGCTGCTGCTTCCACCTCCATTTCCAGTCGGGGAAAGGCCTTGTCTGCCCAAAAAGGAGCCTGCCTTCCTCTCCCCAGGCTTCCCCCGTGTTCTCCCGGCTGTCAGCCCAGCCCTGCAAGCATGGGCACATTGCCCTTGTCTGGAGCAGGGCGGGGGTCTCACCAGGCACAGGGCTTGTTTCAGATGGACACCTCCAGGAACGGGTGACGGCTTTGGCCATCCCAGGCCCTTCCCGCCTGCGTCCCCTCGGTGCCAGCCCCGGTTCCCCTTGCTGAAACCACCCGGTGCCCGCGTCCGTCCGAGGGCTGGGGGCTCACTGGGAAGGGGCTGGGGTCCAGCTCTGCCCCACCGCCCCTCCGGCACCCCCCCCGTGGCCAAGATGGGGCGGGGTAGGGGGCACCCCAAGCCGCGCCGCACGCACGGGGTGCCTTTGGGGCGGGGGAGGCAGCAGAGGGTGCAGCGTGAGTGCTGCAGGGTGACCCGGGGGGACACCCCCACGCCTGCCCTGCAGCCCACTCCAGGGACCCCAGCGCCGCCGGGG
>VZSF01000952.1:0-13257 GCA_013398295.1 Chionis minor | reverse complement strand
CCGCTCCAGCAGGTCCATGTCTCCGCTGTGCCGAGGCTCCGGAACTGGAGGCAGCACTGCAGGGGGGGGGTAACCTGCCACCTGCCTCCCATCCCGTGTCCCCTCCAGGCTTCTCTGATGGCTTGTGGTGAGGCTGTGTCCAACGGTGGGATGTCTGCTCACATCCCGGAGGAGGTGCCACATCACGCAGGCTTCTCGCTGGGCTCTTTGGAGCATGCAGCCCAGCGGGGCTCCCCAGGCGTCAGGGCTCTTCTGGTCTCATCGGGAAAATCACCCCAAAACTCCGTCTCCGTGATCCCACAGGGACCAGTGCGGCCGCGATGTGCCGGGGAAGCCAACGCTGCAGCTGGAGATGTTGTAAATCAGGAGGTGGAGGCTTTAGCTGTCACCGCTCTGAGGCACAGAGGGTATTTTTAGCAGGTTTGCTGGGCAGGCTTGTGGTGGCATCACCCAGGGTGCTCCCACCACGCTCGTCCCTCCTGGGGACGGTGGCACAGGGGGCTGTGGGCTCGGTGCCGGACACTTTTGAGCATGGGGGTGGCTGGGACATCGGGGACTGCACTGGTGGTGGCAGGGGACACCGGAAAATGTTCAGGAGAAGACCCTGCTCCAGGAAGACCTTCCCAAATGGTGTAAACTTGGCAAGGGTGCTGGGCTTGTAGGCACCCAGCCCTGGGACCCTCACGTGGAGCCCTGAGAGCCCCTTAGGACCACGAGCCCAGGGAAGCTTTTACCACGTCCCCTTCCTGCAGAGAGCCTAAAGGTATGGGATCGGGATCCCGACATTAATGGCAGCCCTCAGCAGGTGCTTGGAAGAGATTAAAAAAGCCCAGTGGAAGTGAAAGCAAACCCTACCCCCCCTCCCAAACCTTCTCCACTCCTTGAAAATGGCCAAACCCGCTGGTGGCCCTCAGAGTGTCCCAGCGCTGATGAACCCCTCTGCCAGGGGGCGTCCTGCCCAGCCCTGCGCCATCCCTCGGTGACAAACGTCCCGGCTGTGCTGCAGCATCTCCTGCTGAGCCTGTGCTCGCCGTGCTGCCATTCCCCGAGTCCTCCAACCCTGCTGGAAAACCATCCGCAGCGAGTGTGTACCGCTGCAGAGGGTCCCTGCGGCTTGCGGGTGGTGGTTTTGCTTCTCCCCAGGTGCCTGGAAAGCACGACGGCAAACTGGGACATGCTGAGGAGCGTGCAGAAAACCACCAGTTTCAACTGGCGACATGGCCAGCCGTCTGCAAGGGCAAGGACCAATGTCACCCCCAGCTCACAGCCGATGGGACGGGGACAAGGGCACCAGGGAGGTCTCCGTTTCTGTTCCCAGCGCCGCCATCGATCGTCTGCACAACTCTGGGAGAGATGGAGAGCATCAGCCTCCCCCGCTGCTGACCGCAGCCCAGCTCTGAGAGCCTCGTAAATGGAAAACATCAATATTTGATGGCTCCTGTCAGCTGCTTTGCTCCCAAGGTGAAGGAGAACAGACCCCCGTGCCTGCCCTGCCTGTGTCTGGGGCATCACAGAGGGGCCAGCGCCATGTCCCTGCATCCCAGAAGCTGGTCCCCTCCCCACAAGAAGCGTCACTCCAACTCATACCGAGCTGGGATCCACCCCATCCATCCGGGCGGGATGCAGCAAGGGGTGCGGGACCCCCAGCCTGGCCACAAACCTCCCTGCCCCACAGGCATGGGGCACGAGGCAAGAGCCATCGTGTCCCGCGACGGCGACTATCCGAGGAGGTAGTTTGGGGAAAACCCTGCGGTATCTGCCTCTGATGGCAAATAGTTTCGCCTAAATTGGGCATGGGGCTCGGTTTCAGGAGAAGCCAAGCGCGTCGCCGCGTCGTGATGCCATTTTGGCAGAAATGTGGGCTTTTTTGTGCATTAGGTTGTTCCCCTTAAAATAGCTGTTTGGAGTTTATTCTTCAGATCCCTTTTCATTGAAACAATGAAGAAAGAAAGGGAGGGCAATTAAGCTGGAGTTAAAGCCCACTGGTGCCTCTCCAGCCTGTGTCAGAGGAGGGAGGTGAAGAAGCTCAGGGCTTTTATCAGCATCCAACTGGCAAAGTCCATGTTGGGCATCATCCTGGTGGGGATGTTCCTTCTGCCAGCCAAAGCAGGGCCTGGTCCTGAGCATCCAAGGCTGGCCAGATGCGGCTTCCATCCTTCGAATGTACTGTTTGAGCCCCAAAATGGATTCGGGAGGAGTCACTGGGGGGCAGCTGGAGGATGGGGGTGCCAGGTCTGTCTTCTCGCCCCTGCAAGCTCTCATCTGCTGGATGTACGGCAAAGGGAGCCGCCTGCAAGGTGACAATCCGTGGGGCTCGGGAGCAGCGGCACATGGCAAGGGCAGCTCCTGGCACAAGGCACGTGGGGCAGAGCCGCACAGGTGATGGAGCAGAGGATGCGATTTTTGGGAAGAGAGGAGGAAGCCACTGTGGCAGCTGCTGGCATTGGGGGCAGAGTCACCTGCAGCTGGGAAGGGGGTCTCCTGCCCATGGGGGGACCCTGCGGGCTCCAGGCCTGCCTTGGGGAGTCGGGGTAGGGGTGATGGGATGAGGCCAGGAGGGTGGCAAAGTCTCCTGCAGCATCAGCGGGGCAAGGCTGGTCGGATCCAGCAGGAGATTAGTCAGGATATGACTTTTCCACCAATTCCAGGAGGTGGTTGAGTCACCGTCCCTGGAGGTATTTAAGAGACGTGTGGATGCGGGGCTGAGGGACATGGTTTAGTGATGGACTTGGCAATGTTAGCTTAACAGTTGAACTCCTAAAGGTCTTTTCCAACCTAAATGATTCTATGATTCTATTTGCAAGGTTTTCTATGAAGCAGAAACCTGCTCTGAAAAAGATAATAATTAAGAAGTAAAATCTCTTCAAAGCATCGTATGTCTGCAGGACCCTGAAGCTGGAGAAGAGGAGCATGAAGCTCTCACAGACACTGCTGTCGCTTGGTCCCTTCCTCACCTGCAGCCCCAAGACCCCTCTCCCTGCCCAGGACCCGCCGCAGATGCTCACGGGGCTCCAGGAGATGCATCGCCTGCAGGGGTGAGCATAAAGGGAGATGAAAGCTCCGGGCTCTGAGGGGAAATAGCTTGTTTTCAAGCAAGCTGGTTCCCTGGTCCCCAGACACCAAAACTGCCAGGCTGCATCGCCAGCAGCGAGAAACCCGCGGCAGACCTGCTTCCTCCCCGGCGGCACGCTTGCTACCTGCTGGGAGCCGCCTTTGTGCCGTTATTTGTGTAATTAGAGGGGAAAACACAAAATTACAGCCTAAGTGGCGTGGGCGTGCTAAGAAAACGTGGATTAGAGAAGCTGGTAGTGAAACACTTGGGGAGGGTGGGCAGGAGATGGGCCACGAACAGCCCTCCATCTCCCACAGGGTGCCTGGGAAAGCACCGTGCCGCTGGTGCTACCACCGTTATTCCCCAGTTGGGGTCTGGCCACGGCCGTGCCGAGCGGCTCCGTGCAACCTGCTCCCTTCCTGCCTCCCAACGCATTCCCGGAGCTGATGGTGACACCTCCAACAAACCCTTCCAAGACGAGATATGGACCCACAGTCCCGTTTGCATCAGGGGAGCACCTTGATAAAGCAGCTTTAACGAGGAGAAGGGGAGCTGGTGGGACCAGTGGTGGGACAGAGCCTGGCATCTGCCTCTCGAGCCTCGCCAGGCTCGTCCCCACCAAACATTTGTCTGTATGTCCATCTGCATGGGCTCTGCAAAGAGGGGATCCCCAGGGACTGGCTGGAAAGGTCTCAGCCAGACGACCAGGAAGCCCCCCACGCAACCAAACGGCGTCCCGCTCCATCCCTGCCACCGACACCCTGATTTTGGCTGATGTGCAAAAGCTGCCCTGGTCCCCACTGAGCTCCTCACTGCCGTCAGGAGGCTGGGATGGAACCCGAGCCCATCACGGCTCGTTAGCGCCAGCGCAGCCCGTCCCAGTCCCCTCTGGGCTCCTCTCTGCTGGTCTCGGAGGGGTTTGTAACCACGGGCACCGCGCACAGCCCCAGGTAACGAGCTGGGCTGGGACCACAGCCCTGGGAAGGGCATAGCACGTGGCTGCCTGCTCTGGCTCTGCAGGGGACAACTCAGGGATCCCATCCTCTCTGGGGACTGTGACCCCTGGCTGCGGGATGCGCCGCTGGTGCCTGTCGGGTTGGGTTGTGCGCAGCGCCCGGGGAAGCGGTGGTTTTGGGAACACGCAGTTCCCTTCCTCCCCTTGCTTGTCAGAGTTTATTTTTGCTCTCTGGTGGAAATTGGATTTCCTCTGATTTCATTCCTCTGCTGTCACATCAGGTGCTTGTGGCTTTCATGCCTCTCTCCGCTCCCCGATGCTCTTCTGTTCCTGCTTCAAACAACTCTTGGTGTGACAGCTGAGAGCTCAGTCGTCTTCACGTCTTTTATTCCTCTGCACTCGCTGCCGGGGCCAGTGCAGATGCTCTGAGATCCCACACTGGTTCACCGGTGCCTTTGCTGTGACTGCTTCCAGCCGTCCGGAAAATATGACCTGCAGCAGGAGCCGGGAGGAATGGGAATTGCTTTAGTGTAGACAAGAAACTGCACCAGGGAGACCTGACCCTGGTTTTCAAACGGAAAAAAATGCATCTGCAAACAGGAAGGGACTATCCTTTCTCTGGCGTCCTGGTGGCCAGCAGAAAAACCCAGGCTCAAAATGCAGCAAAGGAGGTGAAAGTTAAGGAAAATCTTTCTAGAAAGAACAGCAAACGGCTGGTCTGGCCCATCCAAGGTCAACGAGGGGAGATTTTCAAGACCAGGTTAACAAGGATGCATCAGGGAGCGCTCCGGACAAGCAGAAGGGCAGGAGACCCCAATTTTACATCCTCTCTTACTCCACAGACCACTTTGTCCCATTGGAAGCAGAGTCCCAAACCTCGTGGGCTGATGGTGTGTTGAGACCCAACGGCAGCTCACGAGCCACGGGAGCCCAGCTGAGCCTGGACTGAGCCTCGCTCCCTGCCCTGCTCCGTGCCCAAAGGCATGTGGCATCGCCTCTGGGCTTGGGCGGTGGCTTGGGTCCCTCTTCTGCAGCCATCACTTGGGCTGCCCCCACCATCCTACGCAGGCTGGTGACCACCAGTGGTGTTACGCTGGGCTACGCTGCCTCTTGAAGACCCAGCCTGATCTTCTCAGCATAACGTGTAGGTCCACCAACCAGTTACACCAGCACCCAGCTACAGACTGAACTTGCAGATGCAGCCCTCGTCCAAAGGACTGTCCTCCAGACCCACCACTCACTCCACTCCCCTCACTGCCACCTCTGCGTTGGGTTTGCTCGCAGACATCCCATGTGGCCAGACCCAATGCACCCATCCTGGCGCTTGCTGCTCCTCATAAATGTATTTCCTGGGCAAGTCCAACCCAGCAGGACATCTCTTGAGCTTGGCAACTCCTCAGCATGGCAACTCGAAGTTTGGCAATTTCCACACCCAGCTTCACACATCTCCACTGACACTGCTCACCCTGCCACCCATTGCAAGTCCCTGGAGAAAAGCAGGAATTCCAGGGTGCAATGAGATAAACTTGTCGTGCCTTGAAGAACTAAGATGAGCTGCTCTTTGGAAATGCCCTTTGAGCAGAAAGAAAATGTGAACAACCTCTCATGCTGTTACAGGCTCAAGTCAGTCACCCAAACATAGGTGGCCAGATCCACCTGAGGTACCCGTGGGACCTGGGGTGGTGCCCAAGGCATCCTGATGGGCTGGCTGAGATGGCAAAAGATTCATGGGAGATCCATGGCTTTTTGGACTATTAGACAGGACCTGAGGTGTCACGAATGGCACTAGACACCTACTCATGGACAGCTGGATCACAACCTGGGATGGGCAAATACCTGTTTTTGGCCTGGAAATGCTTCCTTGAGTTCTCCAGCTCCCAGCTCAGACACAGGCAGGATGTTTTGGGAAAGCACAACAGCCTTCACCTCCAGGTGCTCAAAACCAGGCGGAAGGAAGAGCAGACTCTGAAAATCAGGTGCTCTTGAGGCATCCCCAGGTGGGCTCTGCTGAGGCCATGCCACCTCCGGCTCACCTTGGCCTTGCTCAGAGCTACATGGCCCACAGACCCAGCGCAGAGCTGCAGAGATGAGCATGCCTCTCAGGCCATTTCACCAGGCAGCATGGTTTATATTTTAACTTGGTGTTTTGCTCCTCTGCCCTCCTGGAAAGCAACCTCCAGTCGTACTATATGATTCACGCCGCATCCTTGAATAATCCCTCTCTTCTTCATTTCCCCCTGCTTTTTTTAAAGGGAAAAAAAAAAAACCCAAATGTTTGTATTTCCTCTTGGCAGACTGTGGCTTCCAGCCTCGGATCTCAGCAGGACAAGTTGACTATGGATTTCAGTTCCGTATTTCCCTGGACGCTTGTGGCTGTGACTCACCTGTGACGCCTCTTGCCCTTTTGCCGCTCGGAATACCAATGCCAGAAGCGTCCTGGGTACCGCAGGAGCCTGTGCCCGGTTTTTGGCTGGAGCGTGACTTTCCCCGGGTGCCTGCAGGAGGAGCGGAGTCCCTCTCTTTCCAGCCCAGCAACTGTCCCCTTCTCTCTGCTCTTTCCCAGGCTTTTTAGTGCAATCCTTGGCTGCCTGAGCGAGGATGAACCGCTGCCAAGGACATGGACTAATGCCTAGTTCCAAGCTGGTTGGAAGAGAGATGAATTGGGGCTTTGCCCTTCATACCCACACGCAGTTAAATACCCGGTGCCGGCTGATGCCAGTGCCGTATGGCACGAACCACGGGAGCCAGGAGCTGCTGCATTCCCAGCAACGGCTCTCACACAGCCACGGTGGGAGAAGGGACGTGATCTGGGTCACAGCATCCCGCGGATGAGCCATCTGGATTGCTGAGCGGGACATGGGAAGGGGCTGGATCCGGCTCTGCCTGTGACCATGGTCCTGGGACACGGTCTCCAAAGCTGGATGCGAGGCAGCAGGTAGCCTGTCCGGCACAGACAGATGGTAACGGGGCAGCCCTCAGCTGGAAAGAAGAAAAGAGGGGTTTTATAAGAGCAGCTCCATCCTTTCATCTTTCTCAGCAGCTGTGGAGACATGGTGGTCCCAAAGGCCAAACCACGGCCAAGGACTGGCTGATCCTGGAAGAGCTGATGTTTGCTGGCTCCAGGACCGGAGGCACCGGTGTCCAGAGGCTGTCCCCCATGACCTTTGTTTCTCCCTGACTTTGCTCCAAGGCTCTGCTGCCCACAGTTGCCCACACCACGTGCAGCTCCAGAGACCAAGAGGTCCCATGTCCTCCAGCAGCCCAGGCTTTTCTCAGGAAAAAGAATTCTTTTAGGAAAACCCAAAAGGGAGCCTGAGCAATGGTCCCAGAGTGGTGGCCCCTGTCCCAGCTTTGGGGAGAGGATGATTTCAGCTCAGCCCCTGGTATGGCTGCCTCTCCAGAGGATTTCCCTGGGTGCATGTGGGGGAGGAGAAGAGGACTTCTGCCCTGTGGAACCACCGCCTGAGCTTTCCTCCTTCACAAGGGTTTTCCAAGTCCCGTTGCGTTCCCTTTCCTCCTGGGATTTTCCTCTCCTCTGCAGAATATCCAGCGCCCGGATGCTCCCATCAGCAGAAGGTTTCATCCCCCCATCACCGGGGCCCTTCCTAGCCCTGGCAGCACCCACCCCATGTGCTTTCCTCCAGAAGGTCCCTTATAAAAGTCACCCAGGGCAAGATCCAGCCTGCCAGGGCGAAGGCTTGCTGGAGAAAACTCTGGGAAGGGAGCTGAAATCCCAGGTTGTCGTGACAACAAACAAAACGATCTGAGAAATAGGATTAAAATCCTCAGCTCCACAAGCAGCGCGATGCATTTCACTGCTGGGGTTTAGGGGAAGAGGCTGCAGCCTCCTCCTCCGCACTTCCCCACCGATGGTGGGTCAGGGTGGGCTTCATTCTTACAGCTGCTCTCCCTGCTATCTCCTGGGAGATCAAAGAGATCCCACTGGTGGGACCTCTGCGTCCTCAGGGATAACTGGAATGGGCTTGGCTGTAGGGCGCAACCAGTGCCATCCCATTTTTATGGCACTGCCCCCTATGCCAACACTCCTTCATGTCTCTTCTCCCCTGTCCCCTCGTTGCCCCCAGCCTCATAAGGGAGCAGCAGCGTGACCAAGATGACGGTCTTCTTCCATGCTGCGGCCAGGGAGCAGCTAGAGGTGGTTCTCACCTGGCTCATCTGTGGTAGGAGTTTATAGGGTCTCAGGATGGAAACAAGGGCTCCTCACATCTTTCCAGATGCCAACAACCAGCAAATGCCAGCCTGGGCTGCCGGAGGGGTCCCATGCCCCTTCACTGTCCTTCTCTTAGCAAAAACAACATGGAGTCGTAGAATCACAGGATTGTCTAGGTTGAAAGGGAGCTTTAATATTGTTGAGTCCAACCATAAACATCTCCAGCCCACCTGAGCCAGCCTTCCTCCCCCTGCTTCCTCGCACCCTCATTAAGCTGGGTCCATCTCCGGGCGTCCCGCAGCATTCCTGGTTAAAGCCAACACCGTGGGCACCGCTGGGCTCTGGCATGGCGCGACCATTCACCCCTCCCCTATATCCTTCTCCTGCGTAACCCACATTTTTCCCAAAGCACAGAGATCTTCCCCAAAGCGCCGGGTGGGTGCCAGCAGCGGCTCCTCATCCCAGCCGGGCTCCCAGCAGGTGCCGAAAGCCCGTGCCCTGTGGGCTTGGCAGGGGAATGGGACCTTGGCAGCAGCTCGCAGCTGGGCTCGACCTCAGCCAGCCAAACCTCCCCGCTGTTATTGCAGCTCGCTGCGCCTTGCGTAAGCCTGGCACGGCCCCAGAGAAACCTTCCTGGCGTGGGGAGGCAGCGGGACCCCAGGACACCCCGAGCTCGCTCTGACTCCTTGAGTCCCACACATTTTGGGGCACTGCTGCTACGCTAGAGGTCCTGGGGAGGGAGATGCTGCTGCTGCTCGGGAGTGAACGTGCAGCCTCGAAGCAATGCTGGGAGCGCAGGGCTGGGGGACGCAGCGGCTGTCCCCACCTCAAAGGTGGTGCAAGGGTGGCAGCCCCTCTGGAGCCAAGCTACACCTACAGCGGGGTACGGCCAAGGCCAAACCCCGGCAATGCCTCCTGCTCACCCACCCCGGGACGTGCCCGGCTCCGTCCAACCCCGGGGCAGGACAGGGCAGCCCTGGGACAGGTTGCACGGGCTGGTGCGCTGTGCTCTGGGTGGCAGTTCGGGGCTGGGGGACAGGACACGCCGCCATTCATTCCATGAGGAGAAATGATGCCGTTCTGGCCGTGCTTGCGGGGCATTGCAGGGGGGGGGTCCGGACCCCGCGCCCACGTCAGCTGCGTGCACAGGGGCCGCGGTGCTGGCACATGGGGTGCACATGGGCAGCCACACGCTGGGCACCGGCTTCTCCCAGATCCCAGCGGTGGGAAACAAGAACAAAAAAACCATAAAAATCCTAGAATGGTGTGGGTTGGAAAGGACCTTAAAGCCCATCCAGTTCCACCCCTCTGCCTTGGGCAAGGACATCTTCAACCAGACCAGGCTGCTCCAAGCCCCATCCACCCTGGCCTTGAACCTCCAGGGATGGGGCAGCCACAGCTGCTCTGGGCAACCCCGGCCAGGGGCTCCCCACCCTCACAGCCAGGAATTTCTCCCCAAGATCTCATCTCAATCTCCCCTCTGCCAGTGTAAAACCGTTCCCCCTCATCCCGTGGCTCCACTCCCTGATCCCGAGTCCCTGCCCAGCTTTCCTGGAGCCCCTTTCCGACCCTGGCAGGGGCTGGAAGGTCTGCGCGGAGCCTCCTCTTCTCCCGGCGGAACCCCCCCAGCTCTCCCAGCCTGTCCTCCCAGGAGCAGAGGAGCATCCCTGAGGGACACTGGTCTGCTAAATGTAGCCCAGTCCTCCTGTGTCCTTTTCTGGCCGTGCATGTGGCACAGTGAGATACCAGGCTGGGGGTTTTTGGACTGAGGAATCCAGATAGGGTGTTTTGGTCCCAAAAACGGTGCTGTGTTTTGGGCTGGGATGCCTGCTTCCCCGCAGCCTGCAGTGCCGCGAAGGCGAAAACACGCCACCCCTACGCCGGGGTTATCGGCCGCTTGCAAAGTTCTCCCTCGGCGTGTTTCTGAGCGCGGGGTTGTTGCCTTTGTGTGTCACGTAAAATCAGAGCAAATGCTGGGTTTTCGTTGTTTTGACTGCTTTGCTCTATATTTACATTGCTCCTAGTTTATTAGCATTCTTGGTTCTGTCTTTTTGTGACAGCGAAAGTATGCGCTTCCAATGAATCACAACATGCGTTTGGGAAAGTTTGCTGGTGGCTTGCAGTTTCCCCTCGGTTTGATCCCGTGTCTCGGCCCGTCAGTGTGCGCTCTTAAAAAAGCCCTCGCGAACACGAATTCCTCCGCTCGCCGGCCCTGCCAGAGCACGGGATGTGAAAACCCTTCAGATCAGCTCTGGCGAGTCCTCCCTCGCCCCGTTTTAAGCTGAATAACTTCGGTTTGCTTGATCTGCTTAAATAATGATAACCTTGTCCTTTCTGTAGCCGGCGAAATGTTTTACATCCATTTGAAGTCCGGCAACTTGTCTGCCTCCATCGTCTGAGCGAGCCGTCAGCATCTCAGAGGACGCTTCGTCTCACCCCGGTTTCAACACCGCACAGGGGATGTGCTGAATCACCGAGCTCCTTCTGATGGACGTGGGCTTGGGAGCTCTCCAAGAGGGCAATAACCTCCCTGGAGAAGGGAAGATCTCAGGAGCTGCAAGCAGAGTCCGGTCTCCCCAGCGCCACTGGATCCAGAAGGCAACATCCCTCCAGAGCCTCCCTGTTCCTGCAGGACACGGGTTCGGAAGGTCCACGGTGCTGGGGTCAGCAGAGCAGCTCCATGATTTATCAGCAAGGCTCATAAATGAAGGCTGAAACGTTCAAGCTTGTGCCAGGAAAAAGTTTTTCCTGTCGAACTATTAAAAAAAAAAAAGTTTATTACATCTCCATACTCCTCACCCATGTGGTCACCTTACCCCAGGGTGGGATCGAGTGGCCTTGACAAGACCCTCTGCCCATAAAAGCATTGCTGGGCTGGAGCGGGGGTCCGTGGGGCGGATTTGCCCCCTCTCCGCAAGCAGAGCTCTGCCTTTCATCCAGCCCAGCTCCGCTTCCCTGGGAAACAGCCCGGAGAGGGCTTGAATCCCCCGTGCCCAGGATCTACCCAGGAGTGATGGGGTCTGGCTGCATCCTGCAAAGAAATTCCTAGCGGGCACCCAGGGCTCTTTTTTGGGAGAAAATTTGCTGTGTGTGAGCATGGGGGATTTGAGATCTCTTCCGACAGACTTGCTGCTCTCTCCCATCCGTCTCCCCTCCAAGGTTTCACCTGTACTAGAGGAGGTCAACGCTTCTCTGCTGATGGTGTCCAGCTTCCCGGAGCTCCCACGGCAGAGCCGGTTTCCATGGCAGGGTGTCACCTGCATTTCACAGGACCGGGAGCAGGACTGGCCTCCCTGGCTCCTGCTCCTGCCACTCCACTGGGAACCAGCTAATTCCCAGTGTGAGACTCTGAGGAGGACCTAAACAGAACCCTAGGTCTGCAGAACATCTGGGATGAAACCACTTTCCACCACGATCCGGGTGTTTTGGCATGTGCTTTGGGACGTCCATGAATTCCTGATGCTGGAAGTGTCCAGACAGGGGTAGGGCTGTTCTGCTCCTGTTGTGATCTGGGGTTGCCCCTGTTCTCCATGAACAGAGACAAAATCCAGACGAATTTTTGGTCCCAAGAAGTCCTGCTGTCAGGAAGCTTTTCCTTTCCTGGTACTTCTAGATGTCCACCATTAGGCTTCAGTGTTAACAGGTTCCCTCTTCATCCGAGGCAGCCACAGGCACCACCAGAGCGGGGAGTCCAAGCCTCCTCTGTGGTCGATCGTGGTCGATGAGGGTGGCTGATTTGGGGGAGCAGCACGCCTGGCAGTTTGGGGTCTGTTACGGAAACTTTGCTGCTTCCCCAAGGAGCTGCTTTGATCCGCGTGTTTTTCCTGGTGCTCAGAAAGAAGAAATCCAGGCCTCAGCTTACCCGGAGTGATGCTTCCCTCCGCTGGTGCCGAGATCTGCTGGCCACAGCCCAAGGGCTGGCAAGCTCTGCCGTCCTCCAGCCCTGCGGGAAGAGAGCTGCGAGCTCGGCCGGCGCTCCCCAAAAAGGCCGAGCGCTGGGTGCCTCCGGTGCTGCCACTCTCCAGGGCTGAGGGAGAAGCTGGCCCGAACGGGAAAAAGGAAGGAAAAAAAAAACACATATATATCCCCAGAAACGAAAAAACAGCCCTGCTCCTCTCGCTGAGCCCGGGATCAGACCTCCGTGTTCCTGATGGGTGAATAACTTACAGCAAGACGATGTATTTATAGCATCTAGCTCATGAGTTTTTAATTAAAATTCCATTTTCTTTTGCTCCAGATGGCACGAACAACCGTTTTGGTGTTTTCATTGGGTTTTTAAGGGATCACGCGGCTCTTGCCGGGCCGGGTTTGTTTTGGGGGTGCGGGGAGGGATTGTTTCGGGAGTGAGGTGGGGCGGGTGGTCCTGGTGCCCTGCGCAGTGCATTGGCTGCCTTAATGGACTCGCTGGGGTGGAGGAGAAGGTGGTTTGCCCCCCTCCTCGCCTCTGAAGACAAGTGTCAGGTCCTCGGGGACCGCGTCCATCCAGCTCGCAGGGCCGGAACGGCTTCACGTCAGAAAAAATCAGATCAGGAAACCGAGCCATTTACCGGAGCTAAATCGAGCTGGCTGGAGCGGCTGAGGATGCATCGGGGAGCAGCGATGCCAGCGAGGCCGGGGCTGGTGCATGCTGCCAGCACACCCTGCCGCCCCGCGCTGTGGGACACCCCACCATCCCCACCGCCGTGCCCAGGTGGGACGCGGTCAGAGATCTGCACGGCCCCTTTCCGGCTGCCCTGGACGACATGGTGGGGACACCTCCTTTGCCCGCCCGACAATCCCAGGGAGCCAGAGCAGCTTCTCCGGGTCGATCAAGCCACTCTCCGAAACCCGGGGCTGCTCAGGGACTTTCCATGGGAAATAACCTGCCAAAAGAATGAGCTGGTACAGGAAAAGTTCTCACTTTATGAGGCTGGTGCTGCCAGGCTGGAGGAAGGGCAAAGCCAGGAGCACCCAAACCCAGCGGCACAGGGATGTGGTGAGAGTAGAAGGCCAAGTTCAGGTCCTTGCTTTGGGTGTCCTCCTTGCAGGAGCCCTTCCCGTAGCCTGCACCACCCATCAGACCATCCCATCCCATCCCAT
>VZSF01000951.1:0-16718 GCA_013398295.1 Chionis minor | reverse complement strand
GCCGCCCCCGCCGCCCCCATGGCGTCCCGCAAAGCCTCCGCCGCCGGGCCGGGCAACGGGCTGGCCGCCGGCGGGCGGGAGAGAGCGCACCTGGAGCTGGCCGAGCTGGGGCCGCTCCTGGAGGAGAAGGGGGACCAAGGAGCCGCCGGTTCGGCCAGCGTAAGCCCTCCCTCACCGGAGCCCCGGCTGGGGCCGCTCCGCATTCGGGCCGCGGGGCTCCGTCCCGGCGGATTAAGCCGGGAATTTACCCCTTATCCCTTGAGCCGCTGGGAGGGAGCGGGACGGGCGTTTGGCGGAGCCCCGAGGTTGGGCCTGGCTTCGTGTCGGCGCGGGGAGAGGCCGTGAGGGGCCGGGGCTGGTTGGTCCCTGCGCTGACCCCCAAAATGTCTCCTGTCCTGCGGGGCTGGGGCTGCCTGGAGCCGGCTGCGTGTCTCGGGGCTGGAAACGGCATTCCCAAACCCGCTAACGGGAAAAGGAGGAGGGAGGGAGCGGAGCCGAGCGTTCCCAGCTCCCACCTCCCCTCGGCATTGGGCTGGGTTTTCCTCCCTGGGCCAAGTGTGGCTGTTCCAGGGGTGCAGGGATGAAAATCCCCCCACGGTAATCCCGCCTTTCAGGGAGGATAAAACTGGGATTAGCCTGCCCGAGATGGTTAAGACAGCAGCGTGTTGCATAAGCGGTGGTGACCGGCGGGTCCTGCCTGTCCCCTCAGGAAGGGATGAAGCCCCAGGTGTTCTCAGAAGGGACTGGCCGCTCTCCGCACGCTGTTCCTTATCCCGTGGGCAGGAATGATTTGCTGCCGGCCTTTCTCCTCTAGGCCGAAGACCCACCATGCCCAGCGGCTCGTGAGGAAGAGGAGGAGGTGGTGCGTGTGCTGACTCTGCCTTTGCAGGCTCATCACGCCATGGAGAAGATGGAAGAGTTTGTGTATAAGGTACAGGAACCCGCAGGGATCCCGCAGCCCTGATTTTGGAGTATTAACGAGGCTGGAATGCCCCAAGCCCGGGATTCAGGGGGGGCGGGCAGGGGCTGGGACGTGTGGCTGTGTCCGGGCAAAGCTCCCAGGGCTCCGTGCGGCACTGCCGGCAGTCCGCTGCGGCTCTGCTCGCCTGGGTCTGCTCCCAGCAGCGTCTCCCGGGAGCGGTACAGGAAGGGGATGGCAATAGCTGGGAAGCACTAGTGGATGTTGGGGGTTGTGCCCAGCCATGCCGGACAAGCAGCGACCTGGGGAGCAGCCCCGGTGTCTCTGTGTTCCTCGACCGGGCACCGGGAGCACCAAGCACCGTTACCGGTTTCACCGGGTGCCTGTGCTGGCGCTCAGCGGTGGCGTCGGCCCAGGGCCAGCCCGGTTCCGTTGCCAGCCAGGGCTCCCCCTTCCCTGGCCAAACCGGAAGGGAGTTCCCGTCGCAGGGAGTTATTTTGGGTGCGGAACGGTTAAACCTGTGGGTGTAAACGGGCTCTGAGTCGCTGGGGCGGCGTTTGGGGAGTCTCTGCGGGGTGTGGGTGGCTTCAGGGGGGGCCTGATGTTGCAAGAGCTGAACTTCCCTCTCCCCGAGGAGCGTCACGGGGCATTTCAGTCCTGGCCGGGCGTGACTTTAGGCTCCTGGGGTGAGTAAACGTGAGCCTTTGGGCTGGCTCGACGCTCTGGGGGGCCACCAGCCCGGCTTGACGTGTTGCAGGTGTGGGAAGGACGCTGGCGCGTGATCCCTTACGACGTGCTGCCCGACTGGCTGAAGGACAACGATTACCTCCTGCATGGCCACAGGCCTCCCATGCCGTCCTTCCGAGCCTGCTTCAAGAGCATCTTCCGAATACACACCGAGACGGGCAACATCTGGACGCATCTGCTAGGTGACCTGGGAAAAGGGGGGGATTGGTAGCCCTGGGGCTAAAGGTGCGCTCGGTCCCCACGCACAAGGGTGGCTTTTTAGGGCCAGGACCTGCTTGGCGCTGGGGGCTTCTCCGTGCCCAGGGCTTCCTGTTGAGGATTGCATTCCCTGGCATTTCCTGTGCATGCAGGAGGTGCCCCCGGAGCTCCCTGGGGGAAGAGAGACCAGGACACTTCCTCATAGCGGCGCCTCAGGGCTGGGCTCAGCGACCGTTTGTGGCTTTGCTGACACTTTGCAAGAGCGGGATGGAGAAATGCATCCTGGGCAAGACAGGAAAACCTCAGAGCGCTTCCCTCTGAAATCCAGCGGCTCTTCACCCTGCGCCTGACCACGCCCTTGCCCCCAGGGCCCTGTTTCTCCTGGCTTTTTGCTGGATTTGTTCACTTTCCTTCCGCCTGACTGCCCCTTCCCTGTGTTCCCTGCAGGTTTTGTCTTGTTCCTCTGCTTGGGGATCCTGACCATGCTGCGGCCCAACATGTATTTCATGGCTCCTCTCCAGGAGAAGGTGGTGTTTGGGATGTTCTTCCTGGGAGCAGTGCTGTGCCTCAGCTTCTCCTGGCTTTTCCACACTGTCTACTGTCACTCGGAGAAGGTCTCGCGGACTTTTTCGAAGTGAGTCAGCACCAGCGCGGTTGTGCGGTCTCGGAGGAGGTTTGGAGTTCTTGCAGCGCTTCCTCTTGGAAAGCGTTGCGTTCCCAAATATTTTATCCTTTTGGGAAGGGGGTGGTCACCGAATCCAGTGTGGAGTTGAGAGGGAATGACGGCTGAGGGTCCTTAGGGCTTTGCCCTGTGCCTGAGCGCCCTAAATCCGCTGCTCCGAGGCCCTGAGGTGAGTGATAAAGAGGGAAACCCTGGGAAGCAGCAGCTCCCAAGGGAACAGCCTTTGCGCCCCTTGTAGCGGTGAACTGAGGAGGGGTCTCAGCCTCATGGGACGCGGCAGTTTCCAGTTTACTGGATGCTTTCAAAAAAACTCTGGTTTGGATCCAGTTTGGATCGAAACCAAATGGAAAGGAACAAACCAAACAGGATTCCTGGCAAAGTGGAAAGGCTGGGCAGCGGCCAGTGCCTCTCCCCGCGGTCGATGCGCCGGCTGCTCTTGGAGTTAAGCTGCCATCAGTGGCGCAGGCAGAGGCTTTCAAATAAGATCTCGCTCACGCAAGTCCGTCAAAGGCATTTACTGGGATGCTTCTTGCTGGGAAACCCTGCCAATCTCCCTTGCAAAAACCCCAGAGATCCCGTGGGATCGTGTCTGTGGAACAAACTGTGCCGCCCTGCCCTCAGCAGAAACGTCCTTGCCCAGCAGGGGGAGGCCCTTTGCCGCGGTGGGGGTAACGCAACCGGCTGCGTTTCGGTGCTCAAATGGTTCCTGGATCGATGGATCGAAAGCACTTTGCCGTGGAGGATAACGGTCAAATCCATCCGCCCGAGGACTTGCGCCCGCCACATCCTGTCATGGTGGTTTGGGCGCACAGTCCCTCTTGTGTCCACCCAGCTCCTGCCCAGCTCCGCCGGCATTCCCAGAGCCGCGTACATGCCCGGGCCCTTTTCTCCCGTCTCAAAACACGCTGATGAGATCCCGGATCCTCCCCTCTCTCCCCACTCTGCTGCACCCACAGGGCTGGGGGGGGGCTCCGTTGGGGTGCAGACAGGCTGGTGGGCAATGACACCCCCTTTCCAAGAGGTCACTGAGGGGGGGGTAGTGGATGGATTTTGGGGCTCACTTCTGTTTCTCCATCGTTATACCCCGGCTGCAGGTTGGATTATTCAGGAATTGCACTGCTGATCATGGGGAGTTTTGTCCCGTGGCTCTACTATTCGTTCTACTGCTCCCCGCAGCCGAGACTCATCTACCTCTCCATCGTCTGTGTCCTGGGCATCTCTGCCATCATCGTTGCTCAGTGGGACCGGTTCGCCACCCCCAAGCACAGGCAGACAAGAGCAGGTAGGAATTCCCTATCCAAGCCCCCAGCCATCCCGGGAGGGACTTTGGAAAGATTCCGTTGTGGGGTGGTTCTTTCTGTTCGGGCAGAGCTCTCACCATCTGCCGAATTAATTCCCCGCTCCTCCCTGAGCGTTACGCTGCCCTGCAGCAGCTCCTGGCAGGGAGTTTCCTTCCTCCTCTCGCTGTGCCGGGGATTTAGATCCTCCGGTGGGCAGGGCCGGAGCTCTGCCTGGTGCGGGGCAAGCTGAGGTTTGGAGCAGACAGGCAGCGTTTAAAAATAGCCCTGTAAGCGGCGGCCGGGCGGCCTGGGGCTGCGCCGCGCGAAGCCGCCTTCTCCGGGAAGCAGTTTGGCAGCGTCGGAAGCTGCAGTTCGGGCAGAGGAAGGAGAGATTCCCTCAGCTCTTCCCCTGCCAGTTACGCGCTGGCACGTATCTGCTTTCCTGGAGGCTGCCAGGAGAGGCTGCACCCCCTCTTTTGCCCCCGCTGTGGATTCAACCAGCCTCGCCGAGCGTGGAAAACGCCTCTGCCCCAACGAGCAGTCTCTCCTCGCAGCCAGTGAGACGGTGCTGAGCAGCGCCGCTGGTGCGTGGCCCACGAGACACACCCCCCTGCCATCTCGGAGGGTGGCGGGGGACAAAGTGGCACTGCCAGCCCCATGGCAGTGCTGGCAGCGATCCCGGAGGGGGCCGCCGCGTTCCCCCGGCACGAAGCCGAGAGCGCTGGCTGGGCCAAATCCTGCTGCGAGTATGAGCCGCAGCCTCTCTGGGCTGCTGTCTCACCGGGGTGCCGTTTGCTCTCTGCCAAACTAATTAGATGGCAGAGCTGAAAATTTCAGTGCTGCTAATTAGCCCCTTCCCGTTGAGCTCCCAGCAGCTTCACCCAACAAATGACTCTGGCAAAGCCGCTCCTGGAAGGGCTGGATGGGGCTGCTGCCTTCCTCGCACCTGTGAGGCTCCGGCGCCATCCGAAGGGTTGGCGCCTTCCCAGAGGACCGTTCCTGTGGCTGGGAGCTGGGAGCTGCCGCAGCCCTGCAGCTGTAGGGAGAACGCTGGGTGAGCTCTGCCCAGTCAGCACTGGTTTTGCTTGGGATGTAGAGCTGTAGATCCCTCATTTTATGAAGGATAAATGCCAGGGCGGGGGGGGGGGTTAGATAATCCAGGACCGAGCGAGGAAAAGCTGGTGGTTCCTCCAGGAGCTTCCCGTTGCGCGGCGCGAGGGGAGGTGGCGGGAGAAGCGGTAGTGGTTTGGTGACCTCTCCTCTCACCCGCAGGCGTCTTTCTGGGGCTGGGGCTGAGCGGCGTGGTGCCCACCATGCACTTCACCATCGCCGAAGGCTTCGTGAAAGCCACCACCGTCGGCCAGATGGGCTGGTTCTTCCTCATGGCCGTGATGTACATCACGGGCGCGGGGCTTTATGCCGCCCGCATCCCCGAACGCTTCTTCCCGGGCAAGTTTGACATCTGGGTGAGTGCGGGGAAGAAGGCGACGGCGGGACTGGGGAGAGGGGATGGAGGGTGGCGAGCTCTGAGGTGAGGAGGAAGAGGTGGCTGGGAGTGTCCTGGTGTGACGCCGCGGGCAGCCAGACCTTGAACGGCCGCTGCCAGCAGGCAGGGGAGGCCGAAGTACAGGGTGGAAAACACCGGCTGGGAGCAATGCGGGGGAAAGTAGAGCTCGGAGGACAGTCCTGGGGCAGCGAGGAGGAGGAGGAGGAGGGAGGTGTCCCCGGCATTGCTTTGTCCCCTTTGGTCCGGTCTAAAGGGCTTTTTTGCTTCCCCGCAGTTTCAGTCGCATCAAATCTTCCACGTGCTCGTGGTGGCCGCAGCCTTCGTCCACTTCTACGGGGTGTCGAACCTGCAGGAGTTTCGCTACGGACTGGAAGGGGGGTGCACAGACGACTCTCTCCTCTGAGAGCGCCTGGTTTTAGTACAAGCTTCCTAAGTGCTTTTTAAACTCTTGTCTTTGCTAAAATCAAAGGAAGACTCAAAACTGTTTTGGGGTTGTTGGTTGGTTTTTCGTTTGTTTGTTGGGGGTTTTTTTGTTTGGTTTTTTTTTTTAAAGAAAAAAAAAAAGAAACAGAAAAATTCATTAGCGAAGTTGTTCGACCAAATCCTCACGCGCTTCGCTGGGGCTGAGGGGAGGCAAGAGGGACCCCCCCGGCAGCGCTCCTGGCTTCCTCCAGCCGGTGTTTGGAGCCGCGGCGGGGTATTCCCACCTTCCCAGGCATGCCCGTTTCCCAAAGCCACGGCACAGCCGAGCACCCCCTTTCCCAGCTCACCGCCGGAGCCACGCACTACCAGCCCTAGGGCCAGGGAGATGGGGGGGTGTTTTTTTTGGAATATCCCCTGGCTCCGCCGCCCCCCAGGGCACAGATTCACCTAACTTAAAAAGTTTTAATTGTCTTTTTTTGTTTGTTCGTTTGTTTTTTTCTTTTGACAAAGTAATGTAAACCTAAAGGAGAGAGTATTTAATATTTAATACTAAGCTTTAAAAAGACTTGCTGCCACCGCAGTGTCCGCGGCTCCCTCGCTGTCTGTGGTAGTAAAGGAAGGACAGTGTGGTAGGGGAATGTAGAGCTGCTGTAGCTGATTGAAATTAAAAGGTCAATAGTTCAGTGTCGTGCCGGGGGTGTCTGTCTCGTTTTCTTTTTTGGGGGGTGGCTGTAGAGAAGCCGCTGGGGCAGGGGGGGCACGGGTTGCTTCCCCCCGGGAGCAGCAGAAGCACCCAGTCCTGAATAAAACACGGGGTTGTGGCAGAGGGATGGAAAACATTCCCGGGCTGGGTGAAGGTTTCCCTTCCTGCGGGGCTCCACGAGCTCACTGCGCACGGCAAAGGGCTCCGAGCCGCTCTGGAACGCTGCTGCAGCCCAGCAGGAGCGTGGGGAGGGAAGGAGGGCGTCTGAAATCAGCAGCGCCCGGTGTAGAGGTGGGTGAGAGTGACCGTGCGGTGCAGACGGTCAGGGGGAATTAGAGGGGAAGAGCTGAGCTCAATAAAGCTCCTCTCTGGCAGCGGAAGGCCCGTTACCTTACGGAGGGGTGAGGGAGGAGCGAGGCAAGCGCCTGGCAGGGTCACCAGTGGCGCGTGGCAGCAACGTGATTGCTGCAACAGTGGTTGCGGGTTGGGATCCAGCTGGCTTCAGGGATCTGGCTGGAGCCCCCAGGGTGGGGAGCAGGATGTTCCCCAGCTGCAGCTCAGGCCCCTGTGCCACACCAGCCAGAGCACCAGTGGGAAAGGTCACCCAAATCCCTAAATACATGCCAGGAGGTGACTCAGCCGAGTCCTCTCCCCACCCAGCAAACCCCAAATTGCTCAGCGGTGCGAGGGCCGGGCCGGAGACCCAAACCCTCGAGCTGCACGCAGAGTTGAGCACCACCCCGGTGCTCTAATCCTATATAAAGAGCAGAGGAAAAACATCTTGGTGATTAAAAGGAAAGTTTGGATACACAGGGGAGGCTCCGCAGTGGCTGAGAGCTGAGCGTAATCCCCTCTCAAAGACCAGAGACCTGGCCGGGGTCACAACCGAGAACAGCAGAGAGCACGGACCGAGCGACGCAAATCAAGGAAATTGTCTCAAAAATTTGCCAGAGGAGCCACGAAAGCAGCAAAGGAAGAGGAGCCGGCGCACACACACACGCACACAGAGTGCTTTTGTGCTTCAGGTTTTTGAAAAGTGACACACCAGCAGCAACTAGGTGAAACAGTCCGGTAGCAGAGCCGCAAGTGCCGGCAGTCCTGGAGTTCTAGGACAGGCAAGGGGGAGCGCAAACAGGAAAACGTCACTTTTACAGGGAGACGGGACACAGGAGATGCTCGGGATCCTGCAGGGACACATCGTACAATCCTAAATCACCCCTCTGTCAACCACTACTGCGGCTGGGTTATTTCCATCCTCTCCTCCTACTACAGGGCTCTGACTGTTTCCTGACAGTGGGCAGAGACCAAGCTCCTTCCTGGGCAGAGGAAAAGCCGGGAAGCGGCTCAGTATTACTCAAATCTTTTGGAATACGGATATTCTGCCAGGAACTGCCAGCAAGCAACAGCACAAACTAGCATTAACAACAGAAAACCTCCCCGGCTGGGATTATTGTTTTTTTAACTACTGGCAAAAGGGAAGACGCCTCCACACCTGGAGTTTGAAGAGCAAAACCCTGGAGCAGAGGTTGTAATTGCGCTTAGGATGGGATCCGAGGGGAAAAGGCAGGAGGCTGTGCTGGCAGCAGGTGCAATGCGCTTCCCCCTCCAGCCCCACAACCCCGCAGCCCCACCTGTTTTCTGTTCGGGGCTCCTACGCGCACGTCTCTGCCGCTCTAGGAGGGGGCAGCTGGCTGCAGCGTTCCCTTCCCGCTGCCAAAGCCACAGCGAGCAGCAGCAGAGGTGGAGAGTTACGTTTGCTGCCACCTCTCGCTAAAGGGGGCTCAAAAGCCTCGCGGGTTTAGGGGAAGGGGGAGGAACGCTGCAGCTGGTGGATCCACAAAAAGCAGGTTCTGCTTTAACCGGAGCACTCAGGCTGCGTGGAAAACAGTGTGGAAAACAAAGAGCAGCAGTGAAATACATATTGCTGGAAGTAATTTTTCACTGGTTTGCACATTCTCCCGATAACACTTTAAGAATATAAAACCGCGTGTCGATTAATTATTTTCCTTAAGCTGAAATATGTGTAGCAACCTAAATCCGCTGGGGCGGAGGCTAAATTCCAGCTGCGTTCACTGTCAACGCCACATCCCAGAGAAGACTCCAAAGACTTTCACTTCAGTCCGTGTCCAAAGGATGACAAGACTCCATTTGGTCCTTGTCTTAAATCTCCGTGTATTCTATCAGACATGTATTGACATTACAGCAATGGGGATCTATCATGAATAAATAGATTTTGTCATCTTCTAAAAGTTCTCCTGTGCGGCTTTACACCGCCAAGTGCTGAAGGTCCTCTCAGCATGGGTTGCATAAGAGACTACCACTGGTGTAAAGACATACCGCGTCGTGGTCCTCCAGCATTTTAAATGACAGCTCAGGTACAACGTGAACTAGGAGAATGAGGATAAATCACTGGTATTGCCTGTAGTCGCCGAACGGAGAGGGCTGCAACTGGGAGGGGTCATCTGAAAACTGAGGGCCTGCGAGTAAGGCGAGAGAGTGACGGAAAAAAAAAAAAGCAAAACAATAATAAATACCAAAAGACGAGAGCTTCCTCCCACTCACAGCATGAAACACATTGACAGCATTTTGAATATAAATCCCCTCTAAAATTAACGAAGCCAATAGCAAGACTTTACATCTGGGTTGGCTTTTTTTTTTTCTGTTTTTTTTTCTTTTCCCCCTCATTCCAAGAAGTTTAAGAGCTTAACGCACTGCCGAGAGCCTCCATTCCGTAAGGACCACGGTTTTTATCTCCTTTATTAACGGGGAAATGAATCAGAGCAGCGAAAAGGGAAACATTTGCAGGCACCTAAAGGAAATGGAAACCTACACCTTATTGCCCTGCAGTTGAACTTAGCCCCTCTGTAAAGGTTTACCCACCGTAACTTGCCCGACAATAAAGCAAGCCAGTGAAACGGAACAAATCATTGTGGAGTCAGCTTCCCGACTCCTCTTGCTGACGTTCTGCTGGAGGGAAGCAATACGTTTACTGTATGCCAATTTTAGAGTGAATAAATTCGAACAGACAAAATGATACCCTAAATGATACTCTAAAGCAGAGTCGTTTTAAAAGGCCTTTGCAGTGACAACAGAAATGCTTATAATTTCAGTTGAACCAAGAACATCAGTGCCCAAACCCGAGAGAGGAAGCCTCTCGGGAATTAGTGGCTTGCTACTAATCCGTTCAACACTAGTGGTTTTGTCTCTCTCCCTCCCCAAAACAAGGTGGGACAATTTGTCTCTATTCCTCCCCAAAACAAGGTGGACGATTTGTCTCTCTCTCCCAAAACAAGGTGGGACAATTTGTCTCCCTCCCTCCCCAAAACAAGGTGGGACAATTTGTCTCTCCCTCCCAAAACGAGGTGGGACGATAGAGTTATTAAGTATTTTGCAAGGGCAAGTATTAACACAAACGGTTACCGACTCTAATGGCTAACTGACACCTCAGCCTGCATTTTACTTAGAAAAAACAGAAGGGGGCTGGGTTTTGAAGCAGTTTAAAAAAAAAAAAAAAAACGCTGCCACCACCCCTCTTGGAAATCTTTTACCTGAATCTGCCCGCTGATCTCGATCGCCCCATTTAAACCAGCACTGCCCGCACGCTGGCACCCAGACCGCAGCTGGCCCGCCAGAACCGACCCCTCTCGCCCACGACTTGCTCCTTGCTCTTCCCTCAGACCTGCCCTATCACCCACCACCGAATAAAATACTGCTGCCACCACCGCCTGTGCGGCTGGGGACAGGGCAGGGGACAGGGCAGGGGACAGGGGGGCCATCCCTGCTTTCAGCCACGCGGCCTCCAGTGGTCCAGCGGGAAAGAGCTGAGGATACTCCTGTCTCATCAGCAACGCGCAGCTCCTGCGTGACTTTCCGCAGCAGACGGACCCCAATACGACCCCCGATGACTGGGGGAGGCACACGAGTAAAGACCGCGCTACAAAAGCCTTGCCACAGCGGAGGCCGGTGGCTCCTCACCGTTTGTGAACTGGGTGGAGGCAAATCTTGTTAAGAGAATACCAGCTCCTTCAATTAAAGCCAGGAGAATTCCTCCCATGGCAGCGGATCCAACCATGGCAACAGGTCCATCTACAATTAAAAAGCACAAAACAACACTTTTTACTTCTTCGGCGCTTTACTTTGCGTATTATAACTCTCTTCTTCTACTTATCATTTCTCCTATAAGCAGACTCAGAAGCAGTAATTTCGCATCCATTAAGCCTCGTTAGCATCACCAGTAAAAGGATAATGACTGGGCAACTCTTCCCCCTCTTCCTCAAGGAAACAAAGGGACACCAGTAACGTCTGAGAGCATAATTATTACTTTCACAAGCACAGGACAAAAGTTTCAGATTATCTTTCATTTTCCCCAAGAAAGTGAATCCCAGTTTGGGTATCACAAACTGCTGCTCCCCCTGGAACGACGAGAACCGCACATTTAGAACACACAAGTTTTGCAATTAACATCCTCCCCAGCGCTCCGTTTTCTTACTTCTGGCAGCCAATATGGCTCCAGTCAGGGCTCCGCTTGTGATCGAATTCCACGGATCTTCTTTCCCTCTCATCCTGACCATACTGCAGTCAATCATGGAGAAGAGTCCTCCCCACACAGCAAAGCTACCTGTTAAAAAAATTAACAGAGACCAGTTTAGAGAAATTCCCAACTTGCCAACAGGTGACACACATATTGCACATAAACACCTTTTATATATAATCCCACTAATTTCGATTTAATGACAGGAAGCTTATCAATCCTAAGCAAATTCCATCCTAAGAAAGCCAGAGTAGCGCAGGAAACTTTCACATTTTTTCACTTTTTAAGCATATTTCTTCATAGACAACGACGCAGGGTAATTTTGCACCTTATCCTGCTCCCGGCACATCCAAAGACGGATACTGGACGGTGGCACATGGCACATACAAAGAGACCGTGACATTTTCTCAGACTGCCAATTCTAAAGTCTCTCAACAATAATGTGTTTTACAAACAAGAAGAAATATTGATTTCCAGGCTCGTTTTGGGGAAACTACTATTTAGAATAAGTTCAGCCCTTCTCCGTCTGAGGTGTCTTAATGCCTTATACCAACTTAACACCAGCTAAAACCCAGGAGGTGCCTCTCCCTGTGCACGGTCACCGCAGGCTGCAGCCAGAACGGCTTTTCCGCCTCCCATCCCATTTCTTTGAGCAGTTCTGCTGCAGCCGACATTTCCCCACTCAACACCACTCTCCCATTTTCTCCTCCTGTAACGTATGAATCCGATTTACCCATCGGAACGGCATAATGGCACAGCGCAGTGTCCGACCACAGTGGGATCTCTAAGAGGTCACAGCATCGTTTTGACTCAAGCTGCAGTTTTGTGATTTTTAGACTTTTCCCCCCGCACAAAATTCACTTTCATGACTGAAATTTACCCAGCTGCCAGCAGGGGAACAGTCGGAAATCCTACCCAGACCCACCCATCCACTTCACTGTTTCTCCAAGTTTGATCATTTCTTTTTCTAAGTCAATTTTGTTTATTTTAAAACCCCATGCACAATGCACAGGCTCCCAAGGCAGCTCTGCACAGAGATGGTTAAAATGTCATAGAATGGTTTGGGTTGGAAGGGACCTTAAAGATCACCCAGTGCCACCCCCTGCCCTGGGCAGGGACAACTCCCACCACACCAGGCTGCTCCCAGCCCCGTCCAGCCTGGCCTTGAACCTCCAGGGATGGGGCAGCCACAGCTGCTCTGGGCAACCCCGGCCAGGGGCTCCCCACCCTCACAGCCAGCAATTTCTGCCCAATATCTCATCTCAATCTCCCCTCTGCCAGTTTGAAACCATCACCCCTCGTCCTATGGCTCCACTCCCTGATCCAGAGTCCCTCCCCAGCTTTCCTGGAGCCCCTTTCAGACACTGGCAGGGGCTGGAAGGTCTCCCTGGAGCCTTCTCTTCTCCGGGCTGAACCCCCCCAGCTCTCCCAGCCTGTCCTCCCAGCAGAGGGGCTCCAGCCCTCCCAGCATCTCCAGGGCCTCCTCCGGCCCCGCTCCAACAGCTCCGTGTCCTTCTGTTGTCGGGACCCCCGGAGCTGGACGCAGGATTCCAGGTGGGGTCTCCCCGAGCGGAGCAGAGGGGCAGAATCCCCCCCCTCGCCCTCTGCCCACGCTGTGGGGATGCAGCCCAGGGGCTGGGGGGGCTCTGGGCTGCCAGCGCACAGTGCTGGCTCGTGATGAGCTTCTCCCCCACCTACACCCCCAAATGCCTCTCCTCAGGGCTGCTCTCCAGCCATTCCTTGCCCAGCCTGAATTTGTGCTTGGGATTGCCCCAACCCACGTGCAGGACCTTGCACTTGGCGTGGTTGAACTTCACGAGGATGGCACAGTCCCAGCTCTCCAGATCCCTCTGGATGCCATCTCGTCCCTCCAGCGTGTTGACCGCTCCACACAGCCGGGTGTTGTCGGCAAATTGGCTGAGGGTGCACGCGGTCTCACTGTCCATTAACCCTGGCTTATCACACCATGAACACCAGCACGTTTCCTCCACACCTAAACTAATCCTGGATGCATCAGAACCGTATTTACTCATTGCTTGGGCTAACGAACTCCGCTGAAGCGCAGCTGGCCCGCAGCTCAGGTGTCGCTGCACCTGTACCACGGTATATTCCCAATCTGGCTTATCTACCAACAGTCAACTGACTGCACCAACCACACGAAATTAATTACCTCCCAGTTGCGGAGCTCTTGTTTTAATAGCTGTCAAACTCCCCCGCAGCCGGTGGTTTACGCCCTATAATAAAAGAGAAATGATGGTTCAAATAAAATTGTGAATTCTCACAGCCGATCAGACTGTAGAGAGGAAAAACTGGCCACAAGCCTGACATATTTTTAAGCACCATGAGCAGGAGCTGACAGAAACTGCGTTTTACACGTATTTTAGTGTTTACCACTCCCTTATAATGTACCTGTCAACCGCAGGAATGACCGACAGCCATCAGATGTTAAACAATCCCAGCTCAAAAATTTGTTCGAGTGGCCTAGCGGGCACCGACCCAGCTACTTCAAGTAACACTTTTCGCAAGAGAAGCGTATTTATTTTTCCAGTGTTATCGTTTCTTTGCTCCCATCCCATGAGTCTTTCCATTTCTTAAAAGGAAGGGAGAGGGGTGGGCCAGAGGAGGAAGAACAGCCCAGGCTTCACATCTTTACGTGCAGATGGAACCAAAGGCAGAAGATCGGACAGACGGACACATTCCCCATCCCGAGGGAGATATCTCCCAGCGAGGGAGGGCAGCCGGCTGCCAGCGTCCCACTGCAGCCATTGCATCAAACAGGAAAAGCAGAACTTTTACCCAGAAAGACGAAGGAGCCATCTGGATCCTGAGCTGGTCACCAGATGTACCCTCCTGGTTTGGATTAACGATATGCAGGCCATTAATTAGGCCAACTCACTGCACAAGGATTTCTTCTCCTTCACCTTCAGCTGGCCAGATTCGCCGTTGACGGACAGAGAAAGCAGGACCGCGCTCTGAATGTGCTCTCAAACGATTTTACTTACCACTGGGGAATTTCTGAACCCCTTGATAGCCTGGAAAATGCCACCTCCTATCGCTCCCATCGTGAAAGCGCCTCCGCAGTCATCGACTATCCTCCAGGGACTAAAAAAGAAAAATAAAGATGAAAATACTAAATTCCATCGCATTAAGCCACGCCAAGTAACTGTAACGGATCCACCACTCGCGCATGGAGTGTAACTGGAGTGAAAACAAAGCCTGTCAGCTGGGTTGTCTCACATCTAGTTTGCTGAGCAGACACCAACAAAAAGCACGGACAGGTAATATTACAGCAAAAAACGCTCAGGGTTTGCCGAGAGTCTACCAATCCCTCTCCCTAGAGTGGTAAGCATCGAACGCACAGCAGAATTCCCAGAACTCCTCACACAAGGCAGAAAGAGGTATTTCCATCATGGAAAACTTGTGCACAACTCCAGCTCCGCCCTACTTACGGCGTGTAAATAGCTTGAAATTTGTCGCTCTCGTTTTCATCTCAACCTGCAGAAAACTTAAGTGGCAAATTCAACAAGAGATTCAGCTCGCAGCCAGCACAAAACACCGCTTTCCCGAAATGCTCACCAAAACACCGCTTTCCCGAAATGCTCACCAAAACACTGCTTTCCCGAAATGCTCACCTTTTTCATTCGTTCTGGTCATTTAAATGAGCGACTTCAAAGTCATCTTTTGTTAAACTGAAAAGGTTTTTCCCCGATGCATCCTGGAGCCGTGAAGATCCCAAACCAAAACACAGACTCCCCCAGTCAGAGGTCCAGAAGGCCACAATTCCTGCCTCGAATGTTTCCGAGTAGCAAGGAAAGGCTTTGCAACAGGAAGAGTGCCTTCCTCGCAGCAACCGCTTCCAACGCCACCACGAGGAGCTTTAATTTGGGGTTCAAAACCCCCTTCAAAACTGCTGCCAAGCACTAGAGCCTTGTAACTCCCTGCCGCTAAACTCAACTCCAAAACACGGTGGGCGCTAACCTGCTATTAACCTCTGCTGCCACCCACTGCTGGCAATTTCAAAGCATAAAATAACAAAGTTATTGTGTTTCTTTCATCTTATAGCAAAGCTTAGAGCAGAAGCCAAGCGCTCAGGCAATTTTAACTCCTGCACTGTCAAATAATCAGAAAACCCAGCGAAAAACCAGCCTGCACCCAACACACAGGGCCACAAAACTGGACGCTACGGCAAGCTCAGTGTTCACGTCAGCGCATCACAGATATGAGCGTCGACGCGCGTTTCCAATTTCACTCCAAATCCCACGTTTCTGTTCGCGAGGACTCCCTCCAGCACGCAGCTCCTGCCCACCAGGGTGCATCTTCATCAATCTGGTTTGCATCCGCTGCTTTTCTGCTTCACAGAACGTGCCAATGCTGTAAGGAGCCACAAGCGTCATCTCTTTTCCCCAGATCCCTCGCTGTACCGCATATTTTGGCACAAGGGTTTTTGGGTTTTTTTTCCTTCCTGCAAAAAAAATTCCAAAACTTCCAGTCCCTCCTCCTACACATTCTCCCAGGCTCCTCACTTCCATGACCTACTTGGGAATCTCTCCCTAGCTCCGGGGTGGCTTTAATGGGAGCCTAGCCAGCTCCTAAACGCAGGTAAATTGCTTGTTTGCACACATGGCACCATTCGCTTGCTTAGTTTTTTCCATCTCGGCATCACTTGGTTATTCCAAACACACCAAAACCCCACCCAAAAGTCACCAGTGATCTCCCCAGTGACAGTGACATCCAGTCCCAAACCTACACTGACTCAGAAGCCAGCGGAAGGATCATACACTACCCCACCGCACATCGCCCTTCTTTTTTATTGCCCTGCCTGTCTTTCATCTCATATTCCTTACAAATCCCCTCCAGCTTTGACTAAACTAAATAATTTAGCCCCGATTCACGTTTTATTTTCCTTCCCCCATTTCCTGCATTTAATGATCAGAAAAAGGTTACAGGCACACTGTTGTCAGAGATGCCAAGATGAAAAGCGACTAAGTCTTTCTTCTTTCTTTTTTTTTGTTGTTTTGTTCTTCTCCACATCTTCCGTCCAGATTTTGATCCGCTCTGTTATGAATAAAACATCTCATCACAACTCTCTTCCTTCGTTAGCTTGCTAACAGTGATCTTGTTAAAAGGCTTTCTGGAAATCTAAATAGATTATGGAAAGTGGGCTTCCTTTACCCACAAGGTCAAAGAATTCCAATTTAGCAAATTGAGACTGTTCTTTACAGAAGCTTTGTTAATTAGACCCCAATCATGGAATGCTTGCCTAGATCTTTTTTTCCATCTTTAACTCGACTTCAGATGTCAAGCTCATTAACAGTTACCTTTGGGGTTCTTAATTTTCCTTTTAAACTATCCTCCGAGCCTCCGCAGGACCCACTTTTAAATGGGAAAACGCCTTTGATACCAGCACAGCCATTTCGCACGTCAGCTCCTTTGAAGTCCCAGAGCGCCGCTGCGCCCATCTAACAGCCGACACAAAACACCCCCCGGTCCCTGGCACTGCGTGACCTCAGCAGAGGAAAGAATGGGAAGAGAATAAAAGAGATTATTCCATTATTAATTTGGCACTTATCTATAAGCTTAACGTTACTGTTAATTGTTTCCCTTGACTTTATAAGAGGAGCCCTCACAATAAGGAAATGATGTGCTCGCTGCTATAGAGGAGATAAGGTCAGATTCCTACTCCTGATGGCAACAGAGATCGCTTAGTGTCCTGGGTTGAGGTAAAACA
>VZSF01000950.1:1013239-1138896 GCA_013398295.1 Chionis minor | reverse complement strand
GTGTGTGTGTGGTGTTTGTGAATAGACACATTAGAAGTTGCCCAATCAAACTTATAGGAATCTAATAATTTCTACAGTTATTTAGACAGTGTACATATATAACTAATCAAGGTTTTCTGAAGTAGTATTTTCCTCCCTTAGTAGAAAAAAGATGTCTTTGTTGAATTCCACCAGAATTTTTCTGCTTTCCAAAATACCACGTAGCTACCAAAAATACTTAACTATGAACGTGATTGCTTTTTGCTTTAGTACTTCATGTTTAGTGAATCATTGTTTTGCACTGGGAGGTATTGATTTATTATGATTGCAGTAAGAAAGGCACTGAGACTCTATAAAGTATCATGCAAAATGTCATTTATTAGCATTTTTATTTATTATTAAAACTATAAAGAAAGAGAGGTTAGTAAAAGTAATGTTATCTTGCTTGAGGTGCTGAGAACCCTAAGTTGTGCAGCATCAAATGAGCCTCCAGTCATGGTGCAGCAAACTTATGAAGATCCTATCCATAAGGGGTTACTCTCTTTTGGTCATTCAAGTTATTTTAGGATTTTTCTTCAAATGAAACAGCTCTGTTCATCATTTTTACTGTCAAATGCACAAGTCTGAATACCCAAGCTGCACATGCAGCACAGCACAGGCCTGCTGCTACTTGGGTTGACAGTTATGTGGATCACCAGCTCCTCCACATACAATGGTCTTCCAGTCAGGATCATTCCAGTCATGAACACCTCAATACTTCTTTAATGAAGGACAGCTTTATAATGCAGTCTGATATGTCCTCTGAGCTTCTTCCCCATTTAATTTCATGCTTCTATGCTGCTTTTATAAAACAGAGATACAATATTTTCCTTTCACATACCATTCTGTATCTGCTTCCAATGACAGATGAAGTTATTACTGAAATTTAGGTGTTAATGCGAGATGCAAGTTCTCAGTTTTGATCTATTGTTGGTTTTGATACAGACAGTTCAATTCTAGGCAAATTCATTCTTCACAGACAATATTCCACACTATTCTCACACACATATTGCAAACAGTAGTCAGGGAATAACTGAATTATCTTCTTGTGTTACCAGCTCCATCACATAATCGCATTTCTAACATTCCACTGCAACATTTCATTAAATATAAGAAATATTGTAACAGACATCAGGCAAATTACATTTTCATCTTATTGACTGGAAATTTCAAATTAGGAATGTTGAATTACTAACAAGAACTGCAATAAGATGCATTAAGAATCCAGGCTTTTCCCAGCATTACAAATATCTTTTGATTCTGCTGCATTTTATCCTTGAGAAAAGCTACCAAGTTTTCCCTGATTTATTCTGGTTTATTTTATCCTTAACAAAAGCTACCACAGGTTCTCTCCACTCCCTCGCTTTTCTGTTTCACCTAAAAATCTTAGTTATAGATGTCAAATTATCTGAATAGGAACCAAACAACTAAAAGGGCTATGGCTGTCACAGCAGCCCCAGCTGGATTGGCACTTGCTGTAGATCGTGTGTCTCAGTAGCATTCAAATGGCTGAAAAGCTGTCCCACTTTAAAAGACAGAAATGCATTCAGAAAAAAGAATCAATGATCACCAATAAGTCTGAAAAAATTGCAAACAGCAAACTTTTATTTATAAATATGAAAAGATTTTATCCTCAGAACAAAAATATTTCCTCTAGCAATTCATTGTGTATGGAACTTTGAATTTTGCAG
Source organism: Chionis minor (assembly GCA_013398295.1). Classification (NCBI taxonomy): domain Eukaryota; kingdom Metazoa; phylum Chordata; class Aves; order Charadriiformes; family Chionidae; genus Chionis; species Chionis minor. The sequence continues at coordinate 1,137,187 of VZSF01000950.1, read as the reverse complement.
TTTACATTTAATGAAGACAGAATGGTTTTATGACTGAAAATTCAAGTCAGAAATAATGTTGAGAATACAATTTTTTTAGATTAATAATAATTTCTGTGTTTAAACAATATGGTCCAAAAGATGGAACACACAATCTTCTTCCTACTGTTTTTACTTAATTGAATTTAAATCACCTAGATGGAGTAACTAATAATGGATATGAATTAAAAAATCTGTTACACAAACATCTTACACATGTATCTTGCCCAGTTCCTTCAGATCTATTGGTTTAAACCTGTATCTTATTGTCTGGGATATTTCTCCTATGTCTTAAGGAAAGTTAAATAGAACCAAAGAACAGCTTACAACAAGCTATCTAAATCATTACAATTTCCCCCATAATTACTGCGGGCTAGGAATGACGCAGTAATATGAATCACCCGTAAACATTAGTTTATTTCTTGAAGAGACTTTTTATGTCATGAAGATTTGATGGACTGCAGTTGGATGTAGTCACACTGTAGAAAATGAGCAGAAGAAAACTAAGGAACTCTTGCATTTGTATATACTTGACCCATGTAAATTTCTTCTTCCTTAGATCACTATTAACAACCAAAATTTTACTGTTCTTAAATGAGTATTTTAATTTTCCTGGACAAAAGTTTCCATATTTTGATTGACTTGTTTTCTAAAAGATTATATGATGACAATGGCTATGTTTCAGGTTACACTCTGCAGTAAAAATTTGATACCTCAAAAGCTGCACTAAAAACACTTTATATAAATATGTATTTTATGGTTTTTATATTTTTTGTGGGTTGGGGTTTTGTTTTGGGGTTGGGGTTTTTTTGGAGATGAATTTGTAACTTCAAGAAAAAGAGATTTTTAATTATGTGAGAATCAAACCTTTCTGATGTTTCTGATGGGAAACATTTTTAAAAATCACAATTGCTTTTTACTAAGGTCACAAAGGAAGAAAAGGAGGTAACAGAGGATTTTCCTTCTGACACAATGCTCGTTCCATAACCCTAAAAGGCAAAGAAACAAATAACCTATTCAGTGGGGCTTTTTAAGATAGATATATATATATACACACATATATATGTATACACTTAATCAAAACTGACTTTTCATTGGAGTTGCACCTGTAAATGAAAAATGCTCTGAAGCTGGGATTCTGTAGTCAGTAGGGATTAGAAGGAACCCTGGTTCTTACAGGCTGTGCCATACAGTTTTATCAGTGAGATAAAACAGTATGGCAGTGGTTGGGGAGGGTTCTTTTGTCTGGTTGACGCTAAGAAAGAGAAAAATCTGGTCAGTTCAAAGTACAGACAGTATGTTTTTCACTTCCAATGAAAAATATGTTCGTTGGAAGACACTAATCATTACAAATCTATTATTTTAATCAATATTTGGATTTTCATGGTGGGACATTTCTCAGGAATCTATTGCAGTTTGCTTTCCATCTCCTCCTCCTACTCTGTACTGGTGGGTGCATTCTTTAAACACCCTGGACCATTGCTGGCCCTAACTAGTACTTTTAATTTCTGTAAGCAATGCTGCCTGGAGATTCTATCATCCAGTATGGAGTTATTGCAAACACCAACAAAAGCAACAATCAAGCTTTCTTTAATGTCTAAATCAGATATTCCTCACCTTTGCTAGTGATTATTTTGATTCCCATTCCTTTCCTTTTACAGTTGTTCTGTTCCTGTTCCTGTTCTACTGAACCCTTGTGATAATCATCCAAGGATTAAGATGGGAAAATAATAAAATAGATTAAATTTTACAGAAGGGTCATATCATTTTCATGTCTTTTTAACACTATGTTTTAAGAGACATGTCTTTTTTCACTGTAGGCTGGTAACAAACAGTATTGACTAGAACAAACACATGGATTCCAGAAACTGTAAAATCTTGTAACATGGAAGGATAAAATCACTTAAAAACAAGCCTGTTGAAAGACAGAGTGAACAGAACTAATCCTATACAGAATGTGGCAGAGCATCAATGCAATCTGTTCAAAGATAATGATCTTTTCTAGAAGTAAAAGAGATGCTTTAGCTTTTCCACATAGAAGGCAATAGGAAAGCACATACGAGTACCTGCATTGTAATTGTTTTTTTCTTTTAAGACTATTGCAGTGTCAAACCTGTCTGCAGGCAAAATTGCAGTTGAGTCCAACCTCAAAAACCAAAAAAGTGATCTTTTAATAAAATTAAATTCTCATATGCTTCCTACCTAATTCATGTTATTTCCTTCCTAATTTGTGTTTTTGTCTGAAAGTCATTGATCAAATCTATGTCATAATTTAGTCAATAGCACCTATGTAATAGTGATCAAAATTCATTTATATTCCAATGCTCAGGAAAATTAAGTAGTATTTTTCTGTTTTTTTCAATTTTGGGAAGCAAGCATGTGAAATGGTAAAGAAATTTGTTAAGGACAAACTCCTTGCTATCAGCAGTAAGCCACTTAAATGCTTTTGGGTCGGTAAGGAACAATATAAATCTAGATACCATTAGTTCCAGTTTTCTTCATAGCTACTTTTAAAGAAACAAAGTGACGAGCAAGAAAATTTCAATGCTTGTGGCATAGTGAACTGAACTCAGATGGGAGAAAAAAAAACCAAAAAAAAAAAAAAAATTGAAGATTTTATCTCCATTGGAGAGTGAACTGTTATGAATTTTTTCTTAAACTCAGCTTGGAGAATTTTGCAAGCAAGAGCCCTTTGATCGACCTAACATGGTGTCTTAAGTTCAACACATAATAGAGGAAGGAGTAACTCTGAATATATTCCTACAGCCACTGAAATCGCAGACAAGCAACAGATATTCAAAGATCCCAAGTATTCAATTGCTTGCAGTAAATATGTCAAACTAAAAGATAAACTGGTCAAAGTGGTACGTAATACTCAATTTATGGGAACCAAACAACATGAAAACATGCTTTTCTGAGAAGTTTACTTAAAATCTGGTGACATAAGCAATGATGTCTATATGTAGCTGTTGAGATTTTTTTTCTCCTGCCAACAGATGGTTATCTAGCTTGTGAATTAATTTGCTAAGTGTATTTGGAATTATTTTTGTATTTCATTGAAATTTTCTTCATATCCATTGAATTATCTTGGTAGCAAAGAAAAATCCAAAAATATTTCTGCATACTTAAAATGGCCCTGATTTACATTTTAGGTTGGGCAAAAGTGGTTAATTTGTCCTCATGGAATAGAAATTGCTGGTTTTCAGTATGTGTACCTTCTGTTTTGAGATATAAACTTCTTGTCCGCAGAACTTACTTAAGAATCTAGTTCACAATGTATAACTGTAGGGTATGAAAATCCTTATGCACTGTCATTTTTCAGGCTGAGGTTTGTTCCAAGCCTGCTTGGTCCCTTGGGAAACTGCAAGCAGTTTCAGGGTTGCTTACATGTTTTGCTCATAGCAGTTGTCAATAAATTGTTCAGGCAATTACAAACTTGCACTAAGTTGCCTCAAGGAATTCATTAAGATGTCTTTCTGTAATATTCTAGACCTGTTGAAAGTATTAGTGACAGAGCAGCCCAAACACTACTGTAACACACTCTATTGTTCCAAGACCAATTTTAATACCTGTTTGCAATTATTAGGTACATTTTGTATCCTATAACCCAGCAGGCTTCCATTTTAACTGCCAGTCAATTATTTAACTTCTGGATCAATTCTTTGACACATCCCTGGAGTCTAAATCCTTTCTTTCTTAAAAGAGAAAGGGAAGAATAAGTTAAATTTTGAAATTATCACTTCAAAGAAAGATGGCAATTGGAAGCAAAGATGTTTGGTTCTCTAGCAGTCTTCATTTCTATGATTCCCAAGTTTCAGCAGCTAGTCACAAAACCAGATTTTGAGACATCACATAGTACAGAGGAACATGTCATATAAGAAAGTTAACACAGAAACACACGCAAAAATTTCAGGAATGGCAATTGAAGAAATATTTTGGTATTATCACTTCTACATCCCTTTTTGTGTTTCTTCTAAATATAAGTACCTGCATTCCCAAATGCAACTTGAAGCATTGCAGACACTCCATAGGTAGAATGTGCATGAATGACAAACCTCTGCTTCTTTTCGATTTGGAAATGAGCAGGAAGTAAGTGACTTATCAGAAGAGCGAGGGACATTATGCTGAACATTGAATTCTGGGAGGAATGTTTCTAGGATCTCTGACTGCCATTGGATTGAGGTACACGTAAAATAGCTGGTTTTCGATTATCTATAATCCAAGACTGATACACATGTGTAAATGAAACAGGTTGCTTAGAGCACTCTCACTGCTTTGTCAATAGCTTTTTTCCCCAGGAGGCTCATAAAATGATTACATATGCACAAACACTCATGTCAGAATTAAAATATTAACTGGTATTTACTTAACAAGATACTTGCTATATAATCTTTATCAAGAGACCGAGTTCACAGGTTTTCTGCTCTTTTGACATATGGAGAGACATAATCCGTAGGTACACCCAGCGTTCATGGATTATGTAACCAAATTATGGATCATTTACTGAGCAATTTCCAACCTAGCTATCATGCCAACTGTTAAGTCTTTCATGTTGAGATGGAGAAAATGTGCCTGAGCCCTGATGTTCTACTGAAAGGAAGCAGGAATGGATTCATTGTCCTGTGGATTTGTCTGTGTTGCCCCTATTATACACAGAACCGCTCTACAAACCAACTGGCAGAAATTCAGATCCCTGAAAATGTAGATTTAGTGCATGAACTAAATGTAATAGTTGTCTGCACTACACCTCTTGGATTTGTCTTGCAAACCTGTATTTACCATTTTAATCTCTTGAAAGTACTCTGGATTTAAGTTCTAGACGGGTTTATACCACAGTCACTTCTACACTGATAAGATAATACACAATTTTGTAGTTAAACACAGATTATTTGTTCAATAGATGAATTTGATGAAAGAAAAGTGTGACAACCTTCTTGTTATCACAATTATGTCATTTTATAACAACACAAGACTTCTTTTTTACACACATGAAATTCAGAGAAAACAGGCAAAGTTTAAGCACTTTTATTAAGTATAAAAGTCAGAAGTCTAATGAAGATTGAAGGCAATATTAGACAGTCAGCAACAACAAAAACATTTCTAAATTAATGTATACATTTTCACCAAGTTTTATTTCTAGTCTGTGGAAGGATAACAAATTTTTTAAGTCCTTTACTATTAGTTTATACCCTATGAGTGTGTGAGAATCTTTCCAATCCCTGCTTTTCCTGGATCTTGGCCGGTCTTCTACAACAAAGTTGTTCTGTAACTTTAGTTTTGGATTCAATATTTTTCTTCTTAGTCACATTGGAAAGATCTCAGCTGTTGACCTGTGTTACAAAACTATACTGAAATACCCTCTGTTTCTCCCCAAGACACAACCACTTCATTCTGGGAATTTAATAAAGGTGAAAAAGGGCAGATTTTTTCCCAATAAGTCAGAAAAAAATTTGAAGGGTGATGATTAATGTGATTAAAGGATACAAATATAATACAATACCAGCTTTTTACTGGTAGTTAGCCATTGTAAACCAAATCATGAATATGCATAATTTATAACTCAATCACAGTTTAGTAACTAAGTGAAACAAATTAAGAGATAAACTTACTCAAAAAGCAAAGAAACACAGGTACCTTACATCCCAAAAGACATAAGGATTCATGTATTTACATTGTAAAAAGAAAAAGAAAAAAAAAAAAAAAAAAAAAAAGAAAAAATCAAGAAAAGGGAAAAGGAAANAAAAAAAAAAAAAAGAAAGAAAGAGAAAATCAAGAAAAACACAGAAGGAAAAATCTCTTTCAACAAAAAAAAAAAAAAAAAAAAGAGAAAATGAGTTATAAGAAACATCACAGGATACAATATCAACCAGTTGCACCCAATACCACAATAAAAGTGACTTCCCCTTTCACGAGTGTGGTTCAAAAGACAGACCGAAATAGGGTTGAATGAAGAATTCCTAAATACATTAATTTAGTGCCTGGTATGGAAAAAGGAAAACAAAAGAACTGAGAGGTTGAAGGAACTAACTAGATTTTCTTTAAAAAAAACCAAAACACAAACTGCTGAAAAACATGAGAATGCTGACACAGTACCAATATTCAAGAATTTAACCATTGTTACCAGTCCCTTCTGAACTGTTTGTAAAGGACACAGTTATTCTGTTATTACAGTTGGTAACTGTTGTCTCACACAAAGAAAATTCCATGGGAAATAACTTACAGTAGTATCACTACCAATGAGAAAATATTTAGTATAATCATTATTACATTATTTTTAAAGCACCTGGGAGAAAAGGCAACTTCTATATTTCAGACTATCTTTCTTATGGAAAATAATGTCAGACACTTTTCAACAGAAATTAATAATTCTTTAAGAAAGGCATTTAAACATTACGTAGGTTCATTGATTATAGAATCTTTGTTTCTAAGGTTGTTTCTTATGCAGAGGAGCATCTTCCGTTGTACGTGAGCTTCCTTCTTTTATGTCTGCGAGTGTATTCCTGAAGTTGCCAGCTGTGTGAATGCATGATTCCTATTGTTATCCATTAATGCAAATAAGCATAAAGATTTTACTGGGAATTGACATAGTTTAATCTTATGTTGGATTTCCACATATTAAAAAAGTAGAATTGTTAAGAAATTGTATTTTATCATATTTTATTTTCATCTAACAACTTAGTTAAATGTGTCTTGACTTATCTTTGCTGTCAATCCTTTTCTATTTTAACTCTATTTTAAATGATTGAATAAAAAATAACTGCACATTTACCACTTTCTGATGAATATCCAGCAGTAAACCATTTCCTGGACACAAATATCTGCCAACAACATCAAAGCAACATCCAATTATTTTCAAAGAGATAAAGAAAAGCATATTACTATGCGTAGGAGTGTATTACTTTTCAGCTTAATAATAGCTGTGTACTGAAGAGATTGCTAAGAGCAAATACAGGCATATTCAAGATGAATGATCTACATGGAACACTTCAAAGAAATTTGAGTTTTAAAACAGTTTTTTCAATTTGCAACTTGTGACTTCAAAGTAGCATTACAACTGGCTACACTGCAAGCAATTTGTGATTACTTAGTTTCTACCTGTACCTAATAGCTGACACAATTTAATCAGGTCGTTGTGTGGGTACTTTATCTCTTTTAGTTTCTTGGTTTGTTGGTTTTGGGCTTTTTTAGTTTTTGTTTGGGTTTTTTTGGTTTGGCTTGGTTGTTTTTGTTTAGTACTATGTAGGTTAAAGAAAAAGAAATAAACACTAATAAAAAGAATATTTTAGCCTTTAAAATCAGGTTGTAGCACTCTTGTGAGTCTTCAATTGTAAGTCTGTGTTACATTTGCATATTTAAAAGTTATTAAACAAAGCTTTTTAAGATCTTTTATGAGAAAAAACAGTCAGAAAATGGCCAAAATTATACCCTTCCACAATAGCTCCTCTGCTGACTTTTTAGATCATAATGACATAAAAGAAAAAGATTTTTTCCCCTCATCCTGCAAAACAAAATTACTTTGAAATTTTCTGTTCTCCATTGATACCAAACTTTTAAAGCTGTTGCCTCGATGAAAACACTTGGTGGATCTTGAACAATGTATTTAAAAATAGGCTCTGTAATACTTGAAAAGAAAGCTGAAGAAATCCAACTTTTAAACTTGCTGACTATTTTTTTTTTATGTTTCCATGAGATGAAGAAAACAATTTAACTAAATGTTTTTCCTTGGTAAATATGTAAGGGATGAGAGTGAAAGCAAGTTCATAACCTTTTTCTTGACACATTTAATCCTGGGAATAGGACAAAGCTAGCTGATTAATGGAAAAGCTGTAATTACCTTGGCATGAAAGAAAGTACACTTCTCGGAAGAGTTGTCATAGCAAAAAGTCAACATATGCAATTGTCTAATGAAAGGCTACTATTTTTCTAGTCTTCAGAGTGGGAAACAGTGTATTTTGATAGGAAACAAAACTGGACAATTTAAAGTAGGGCTCAGCTAACCTGATCGAGCTCAGAGTGAATGACACACATTTAAAGCACGACTGTCCTGATAATTGTTCTTAGAGATGGTGTGATAGAGATTCATATCAATTTTTTTGTAATGTTCTCTTAAACAAGGAGGCATAGCATCACACCACCAATCACATCTTGCATACTACCATCCACACGCTTGCCTGTACTTGCTTCTAGTCAGACTCTACTAATAATTTGAATCCTTTATTCCCATCTGTGTACACACAGTGACAGTTCTGGAGCTGTTACAGAAGAAACTAAAATACTAAAATTAGGTATATAGACATGCACATACACCCCAAGGTGATGCTGCATATTGTCTGCTGGAAGAGGAACACTTACCTTCTGTAAATGGATATTGTTAGCTTAACCAAAGCTCACAGAGCAGTGAGAAACATTTTGAATGCATCTGCATGAGTCAGTTTGGAAACTGTTTAACAAAATTTTTTAACATTATGGGGGACAAACTAATGGCTGGAGTGATTCTCCTGTCAAAAGTGGGGATTGCAGAAACCTACACAGGTGATTTTACACTCAGATAGTAAGTGATATTCCAAGATGAATTGATGCTTCTTTCAAAGAAGGAAAGACTAGATAACACCTGTTTCTCAGAAGAGGATTTGCCCTAAAGAGCTGCATGAAACATCCTGACATTTAGTTTCCCAAAGAGACCAAAGGAACCACTCTGAAGCCAAATAGCTGTCTGGTAAGTTCTGCTTGAAGTTTTCTTCTATGTATTTAAGCGTATCAACAATTTTATTAACCTCTTAAAGCAAGGAAGATGTCTATGGAAAGAGGCAGTTGGGACAGTAGAAGGAGAAACTGCACTGAGAATGGTTTACAGTGATAGCCAGGAAATTGTCTCTCCTTCTGTGGCTGGCTGCAAAAGCCTCCCTGATGTCAAGTGGAAAGAAGTCTGAAACAGCTAAGAGCTTGTTAGGCAGTTTGAATATGTAGAAGTAAATGATGCTTTGGAGTTTTCAGTGTCTGAAGGAAAGAAGCAGAACGCGTTTCTCCCACATACTGCCCAGGTGCTGTTTCTGAGATGCACACCACTGTCCTTTTCTGCTATTGCTGTGAAGATCAAAGAAAGAGTCCTGTGTTAGCATGTGAGCGCTTGTGGGCTGAGCGTCCTAGTCCACTGTCCTATGACAGCATGCCAGTGTGCCTCATTGTTAGGGGATGTTTTCATCACACCAGCAAATAACCAACTGCAAAAATTTGGAGGCCTAGAAAATGAATGTTTTATATCTAAAGAAAGTACAGTAAAATTTTAATCTGATCTTTTCAAACAGATTTGAGCTAAGGCTTCTGAAATTACGGAAACTCTCAACATTGATAAGTCAAATATAGACTAAATACATAAGCAGTATATGCTTTTAGCAAAGTATTTTAAAGAATACAATCCTACAAGCTCTTCTACTTACTCAACTATTTTAATTTGTCTGTTGCTTACAAAAAGTGAGCACAAAAACCCCAGTGTGCTACCAAGTGACTTTGTGTTATTGAAAATGGAGATATGCTTTTGTGATAGCAATTTTGAGTTAGAGTTTCTCTCCTGGCCTTGGGACTGGGAAGAAATTAGACTGTACTCCAATGCTTTAATCAGTCGAGTTATGAATTGCCTTCAAAGGAGAATTTAAAGTCTGATTTTAAAATGTGATTCTTTTGAGGAGGGAGCTGGTCTTTGTAAATTTAAAATATTAAACAAAAATAAATATCACTGGTTGATTACAAGAGCTAAACAAACCCCATTGCTATTCTTTAAAATCTCAAGCTGAAAATTTGGCTGTGGCACTGGAGGACACTTGTAAATAGTTTTGTCAGGCACTGAAATGTGGTTTTCTTTAAGACAGAATTTTCTTTAGAGATTGAGCTGGTTTATTCTTCAGAAAAAACTTCCTGGTTCTTAATTACTTATCTCATAAATAATTTATATTATTCATGTTTGCAAAGCACTTTAGAAGGTCAATTTCAATATTTATGTACAAGATTCTCCCAAGAAAAGGAAAGGCTATAAATAAAAAAAAAAATTAACTCCTCTATTTTGAAGACACATTAGTCTGCAATCTGAGCCAGATTGCCATGGCGTATGCTTCTGTAATTCAATTGGATAGTCAATGTTAAGGAATAAGCAAGTTTACCATTCAGTAAAGTAATTATTAATGTATTTCCTATAATCCTGTCCTCTTGCGCACTGCATAAATAAAAATAAGAGATTATTTCCATAATCTGCAGCTTCTAGAATTTCTAGAAACTGAAAGCCAGACATGAACGCTCTTCTCTGTTTTTCCATTTTTTCCATACTCTTCCTTTTTCTGAAGCTCTCCTATTTGACCTCTTTCTCATTCCCCTTCACACAAGAGAATTCCACAATGTTAAAAGATAACAGGAACCGTGTTGTTCAGATGTGTTTCTATTTAGGAAAAGAATACTTGTTTATGTCTGAAGAGGAATCTGTCATTATAATCTAAATCTATCTTTTGAACTATCTTCTGAACCTAAGGACTGTCATACTCCATTACACCACTGGCCAGCATGGCCTACATCCCATTTTCCACTGTGCCAAAAGCAGATACTTATGAGAGGGTAGAAGAGCAAAGAAATCACATAAATATACTCTGTGTAATACCCTTACTGTCTCCAACAACTTGCAGCTTAACCTCAAGTATTTAGCAGTCAGCATGTATTTCTAGGCAAAAGAATCGCTACAGAGTTCTATTGCATGAGTTTGTCCAAACTCTTTTCAAGCACGTGAGGAAACTTAATATCCACAACAATGTTGGCAAGGTATTCAAATGCTTAATTAAAAGTTAACTTATTTTATTTGGTTTGTACCTGTTACTTGATAGGTTCATTTGATTTTATCTAATTCTTTTACTGGAATTGAGAGTGAAGGGCTAATACCTTTTCTTCTTCAATAAGTCACCTTTATCTCCCTTTAATGACTTCCAAGCTAAAAACTCCAAGTTTATTTAGAAATTTCTTAATGTAATAAACCATTCCATCCACTTGCTGCCCTTTTGAGAACCTTTATGAATTTGATTTAAGGTTAATTTTCGCAGTTTCATTCCCTCTTCCTTCCTAGCAGTTCCTAAGATTCAATTTGCCTTTTCCCTGCAATCTTAAAAAGGGAAGACACTGATTTCTCATTCAGGTGAGATGACGAGTGGAGAATTAACACAACCACAAGAGCCCCTGTTGTCTAATAAGCAATCTTACCCATCATAGGAGACCATAAATTATTCAACAGAAGCATCAAGAGTGGAAACCTCTTAAGATCTTTTTGGTTAACCAAGGGTACTAAAGCTACTCTCTTGCACTCAGAAAACTTATACTCCTGACCTGAGACAGAGGTAGATATCTTGAGAAATGACATCCTACTGGTTCACAAAACATTACAATTTTTGGACATGGTAGTTGAGGTAAGGAACAGAAGTACCTCCATAACTCTCCTGACGTACTTTTCAGAAGATGTCGGTAACCCACTGAATCTAGTTAAACTTTCTTAACTCTCTTTTTGCTATAGCTGTGTTTTAGAAGACACTCAATATCATCTGTCTTGTTTTCCCTGCTTCATCCATAAAAGAGTTACAGAGGGCTCTGTCTCTGTGTCCCAGAGGCAGTGAGCCACCTAAATAAAAATTAAATGGTGACTAAAGAAAGTGACAGAAGCATCAGCTCTGCGGGTGTATTTCACATTTAACCTTGGTTTTTAACTCTTAGCCTGAAGTCTGTTCTGGGCTTCTGTGTAGAGCCAACACCCTTGAACACCTAAGCTTGCAATTATTCACAGTTGCACAGCTGACAGGAGCTGATGTGAAATTAAATAGAAAGCTTTTACCATTTTATGATAATTCTGATTATAGAACAATCAAAATAAGCAAAATTGATTTATTTAACTGATGAGAAAAAATTCATCAGTAAGTTGTCTCGGCTGTAACATATTAGCTGTTTTGAAATGATTGAACTTAACAGTTGCTAAACACAGGATCTACTACTTTTTTAATCAGTACATTACAATGCAACCTGATTTTGATCTCGTTAGTTCAGAGAACATCATTGTACTTAAAATCATGTTGAGTATGTTACATCCAACACCTTTTACTACAGATCTTCTAGTCCTTGTTATTGCAGTTGAAGTTCATAAGAGACCTGACACTTAAGTGCCCACTAAAAAAATTAACAAAAGCCTGACAGAATAAGTCAAATAATCTCTAATGTGTATTTAAGTAATTTTGTGTGAATTACATCAGCATTTTCTGTTCTAACCAAAAAAATTGCAATATCAGTTCACTGATTTGCTGCATGATGTGTTCAACTCCAAGCACAAGCCCAGTGACAAGTGTGAACATTTTAACCAAATACACAAGCGTTCATGTTTGAGGTAACACAGATTGTTTTTACAATGCTTCTAAACTGCAAAATTTTGAAGTTAAAAATATTCCTCAAGAAACTGGAAAAAATGTGGGCTGTTAACAATTTCATTGAAAATTATTAAGGTAAATGTCAGATACAGTTTAGGTCACTGCTTATTTCATGATAGATCACCTCACTCTTTCAATGATATCATGAGTTTTGCAGCTTGGTTGAAGTCTCAATCCTGTTTCTGTGACAAATAAGGGCTGTCTTATTTTGCTCACCTATTTTTAAATCCACTTTCTTGGAGGACAGTGATGGCAGTAACTTTTTTTTTACTTTACGTAAGAAGTCTGACGTGAAAAATGAGTACTCATTCATTAAATTACATTTCCTTAGATGGAAATTGTTTTCTATAGACTGCTCATCAAGAGTGCAGTGAAAAACATGAGCTAGTCACTCATACCTGGCAACTGAGACAGTCAAAACTTTTTATTATGTAACTTCAAGACAAATGTGGGTTTTTTGCCTCCAGTAATTCATCTACCAATAGATGCAGTTTACTTCTTTGGAGGTCAGTATCTATTTTATTTTTAACAAAGGTCTGGGGAAGAGCATCTGTCTATGGAGCTTGTGGACAAGCATTAGAAATAGATTGAATTTCTGATCCTATTAGTATGCCACGTTAAGCTTCGTATCAAATTTTGCTGAGAACACAAGGATTGTCCAAACTGAGATGAAATACAGGATCTTGTACAAGAAAAACATTTAGTTCCTTCAGCCTTTCAAACCATAAACAAAGCAAGAAAAAATGATGGAATAGGGCCTTACACTCACAGTTGCCATGAGTTAATTCAACACTTATCAAGCCTTTTGCACATCCAAAGTACAAAATAATTGTAGTTTAATTTTTCATCAGAAGCTGTAGTTTCTGTCCTGCAGTGTGAAAGATGAAAGAGGAAATCTTTGTTCTAAGGCATCTCACTGCTGTATCTCCTTAACCGTCGTAGGTGGTAAGGATTTCATCAAGTCTTTGTTGTCTCCCTTTGGGGCTTCTTCTGTCTTAGTTGTGGATTAGCTTTCCACCTTGTATGAGTAATTAAGTCAGAAGTTTTAACAGCCTCATTGCTTGTACAGGATAATGTGCTCATTCAGTAATTCATGAGACAGTTGTATAGCCAATGCAGAGGCTTGGTGCACCCATAAATTTGAAGTATATTAAGCAGGATATAAATAATATTTGCTTTCTTTGAAGACATAAATAAGCACACTAAAATAGGCTAACCAGTGACATTGAATAACATTTTGTAACAAAGTCAAGCAGAAGTATATAAATAATAGATAATCACAGAGGGATAAATGGAGGCTTGCAGTATAATTTCACAAACAGGGTACAACAAAATATGTGTAAGTAGCAAAATTGGCAAGGTAAGAACAAAGAATGTAGAACAACCAGGAAATACACCTTGTGAAACAGGAATGATCCTGTAGAGGTACTAGGAAAGATGTCTGAGGAACACACAACAAGTCCTTGTCTTAAAATTAAGGTAGCTTGTGTGCGGAGCAGATGAGATCACCCCCTTATTTTTCTGGAAGGGGAGAGCACTATAAAAGATCAACAATGAATGAGAAAGGATGGGGAAGAAAGAAGATGTTCACTTTGTTTCAGGCTTCCCTCACTGAAGAGCTCTCAAGCCTGATTACTAAGACCTCCATTACATGGAGGAGCACAGTCGTCAGTGCTAAACTACACAGTACCACCTCTAAGGTACTGTTCATTCATTGCTGGTATAGGGTATAATTGGTAAGGGCCATTTATTTGAAAATGTAATGATAATTGATAGTGAATAAGATCTAACCATTGGCTGGTACCATTAATGATGAAAGTCAATCTAAATATGTTTCAAAGTTTGAAACAGACCTTGGTGATTGATTTATTATTTAACACTCCCATCACATAGAAATCAAATCCCACAATATATAAATAATATGTATTATAAATATACATATATATATATATGTAGTGGTGNATTACATGGAGGAGCACAGTCGTCAGTGCTAAACTACACAGTACCACCTCTAAGGTACTGTTCATTCATTGCTGGTATAGGGTATAATTGGTAAGGGCCATTTATTTGAAAATGTAATGATAATTGATAGTGAATAAGATCTAACCATTGGCTGGTACCATTAATGATGAAAGTCAATCTAAATATGTTTCAAAGTTTGAAACAGACCTTGGTGATTGATTTATTATTTAACACTCCCATCACATAGAAATCAAATCCCACAATATATAAATAATATGTATTATAAATATACATATATATATATGTAGTGGTGCTTTGACCCCAACCAGCAACTAAGCACACACCAGCTGCTTACTTGCTTTCTGGAAGGTCAAGAGTAAGAAGAACTCATGGGTTAAGATAAAGATAGTTTAGTAAGTGAAGGGAGGATAAAAGAAGGAAAAGAAACCCCAACCAAATGATGCAAATGCAATCACTCACCACCTCTGACCAGTAGACTGGTGCCTATAGAGTCTCTGAGCAATGACTAGTTTGGAAAGACCCTACCCAAGTTTTATTGCTGAGCAGGACATCATACAATTTGGAATATCCCTTTGGTCAGTTGGGGTCAGCTCTCCCAGCTGTGCCCCCTCCTAACCTCTTGCCCATCCCCAGTCTACTCTCTGTGAGGCAGTGTGAGAAACAAAAAAGGCCTTGATGCTGTGCAAGCACTTTTCAGCAACAGCCAAAACACCAGTGAGTTATCAGTGCTGGTTTAGTCACAAATCTAAAACACAGCACCACAGAGGCTGCTATGAAAAAAAATAACTTAATCCCAGCTGGACCTATATACATATACATTCAGTTGCAACAATTGTAAACTGCTTATCTGTCCAATCTGCTTTATCTCCACATTACTATGGACAGAAATGCTATTTGAGAAGTGCTATCAGAAGTCCTTGCTTAGTCCTTTATTCCTACTGTGGCAGCTGTTCTACAGCCTTGATGGTCTTTGTTGAATCCCCCTATTCTCTCCAGACCTCTAGATCTGTTTTGATTTGAGGAAACAAAACTATCCACTGTGTTTAAGATNTTGCCTCCAGTAATTCATCTACCAATAGATGCAGTTTACTTCTTTGGAGGTCAGTATCTATTTTATTTTTAACAAAGGTCTGGGGAAGAGCATCTGTCTATGGAGCTTGTGGACAAGCATTAGAAATAGATTGAATTTCTGATCCTATTAGTATGCCACGTTAAGCTTCGTATCAAATTTTGCTGAGAACACAAGGATTGTCCAAACTGAGATGAAATACAGGATCTTGTACAAGAAAAACATTTAGTTCCTTCAGCCTTTCAAACCATAAACAAAGCAAGAAAAAATGATGGAATAGGGCCTTACACTCACAGTTGCCATGAGTTAATTCAACACTTATCAAGCCTTTTGCACATCCAAAGTACAAAATAATTGTAGTTTAATTTTTCATCAGAAGCTGTAGTTTCTGTCCTGCAGTGTGAAAGATGAAAGAGGAAATCTTTGTTCTAAGGCATCTCACTGCTGTATCTCCTTAACCGTCGTAGGTGGTAAGGATTTCATCAAGTCTTTGTTGTCTCCCTTTGGGGCTTCTTCTGTCTTAGTTGTGGATTAGCTTTCCACCTTGTATGAGTAATTAAGTCAGAAGTTTTAACAGCCTCATTGCTTGTACAGGATAATGTGCTCATTCAGTAATTCATGAGACAGTTGTATAGCCAATGCAGAGGCTTGGTGCACCCATAAATTTGAAGTATATTAAGCAGGATATAAATAATATTTGCTTTCTTTGAAGACATAAATAAGCACACTAAAATAGGCTAACCAGTGACATTGAATAACATTTTGTAACAAAGTCAAGCAGAAGTATATAAATAATAGATAATCACAGAGGGATAAATGGAGGCTTGCAGTATAATTTCACAAACAGGGTACAACAAAATATGTGTAAGTAGCAAAATTGGCAAGGTAAGAACAAAGAATGTAGAACAACCAGGAAATACACCTTGTGAAACAGGAATGATCCTGTAGAGGTACTAGGAAAGATGTCTGAGGAACACACAACAAGTCCTTGTCTTAAAATTAAGGTAGCTTGTGTGCGGAGCAGATGAGATCACCCCCTTATTTTTCTGGAAGGGGAGAGCACTATAAAAGATCAACAATGAATGAGAAAGGATGGGGAAGAAAGAAGATGTTCACTTTGTTTCAGGCTTCCCTCACTGAAGAGCTCTCAAGCCTGATTACTAAGACCTCCATTACATGGAGGAGCACAGTCGTCAGTGCTAAACTACACAGTACCACCTCTAAGGTACTGTTCATTCATTGCTGGTATAGGGTATAATTGGTAAGGGCCATTTATTTGAAAATGTAATGATAATTGATAGTGAATAAGATCTAACCATTGGCTGGTACCATTAATGATGAAAGTCAATCTAAATATGTTTCAAAGTTTGAAACAGACCTTGGTGATTGATTTATTATTTAACACTCCCATCACATAGAAATCAAATCCCACAATATATAAATAATATGTATTATAAATATACATATATATATATGTAGTGGTGCTTTGACCCCAACCAGCAACTAAGCACACACCAGCTGCTTACTTGCTTTCTGGAAGGTCAAGAGTAAGAAGAACTCATGGGTTAAGATAAAGATAGTTTAGTAAGTGAAGGGAGGATAAAAGAAGGAAAAGAAACCCCAACCAAATGATGCAAATGCAATCACTCACCACCTCTGACCAGTAGACTGGTGCCTATAGAGTCTCTGAGCAATGACTAGTTTGGAAAGACCCTACCCAAGTTTTATTGCTGAGCAGGACATCATACAATTTGGAATATCCCTTTGGTCAGTTGGGGTCAGCTCTCCCAGCTGTGCCCCCTCCTAACCTCTTGCCCATCCCCAGTCTACTCTCTGTGAGGCAGTGTGAGAAACAAAAAAGGCCTTGATGCTGTGCAAGCACTTTTCAGCAACAGCCAAAACACCAGTGAGTTATCAGTGCTGGTTTAGTCACAAATCTAAAACACAGCACCACAGAGGCTGCTATGAAAAAAAATAACTTAATCCCAGCTGGACCTATATACATATACATTCAGTTGCAACAATTGTAAACTGCTTATCTGTCCAATCTGCTTTATCTCCACATTACTATGGACAGAAATGCTATTTGAGAAGTGCTATCAGAAGTCCTTGCTTAGTCCTTTATTCCTACTGTGGCAGCTGTTCTACAGCCTTGATGGTCTTTGTTGAATCCCCCTATTCTCTCCAGACCTCTAGATCTGTTTTGATTTGAGGAAACAAAACTATCCACTGTGTTTAAGATGCGTTCAAAATTTGGATTTTTACAGTCGTGTAAAAATGTTCTTTAGGCTTATTCTATATTAATTTCTTAATAACTTCAAATGTACACTTTGTTCTTTTAATTGCTGATTATTATTATTATCGTTGTGTGATAACAGGCCTTTCTATTACAGCCCAAGATCTCACTCTTGAGTTGTAATGATCAACTCAGAGAAAATAATTTTATACATGAACCTGGAATGTTTCCCCCTGCCCACGTGCACCACTTGACATCTAGCTACACAAAACATCACTTGCCTTTTTATTGTCCAGTCACAAGGTCTCTTAAGATCCTTTTGCAATTCTTAGCCATTGACCCTTGTGTTAATATGTTGAACACCACAACTCTCAGCCAAAGTTCCCGTGAAATGCTTAGGATGACCTCCTTTTCCTTTAAGGACATTTGTCCATGTCATCTGTTTTAAGCTACTTTTTAGTTATGCCAAGATTTTCCCTCTTAAAGAGTGATTGAATATATTCTTTAAGTGCCTTGGTAGAGGAATCTGACAAAAAAATATGGTTTGGGGAAATTCAGGTAAGTAGATGCGTATATTCATCATTTTCCCTGTGTTTACTGAGTTCTTCTGAGAGTTTTAATACCCTTGCAAGACAGGACTTCTCTTTATCCAAGCAATGCTGACATTTCCCCAGGTATTTATACTTACTTATGCCCACCGGCTCTATTCTTTACAGTATTTTCTATTATTTTGATGATTGCTGGGCTTTTTTTGTGACTTGCTCTCTGGATATTCCTTTTTTTTTTTTCTCTTTTTTAAAAAGTGTCCTTTAGCAATCTTCTTGGCTTTTAATTTGTTTAAAAACTGTTCAGCCAGCCATCTTTGACTAGCTTTTTGTATGATGGTCAAAAAGCTCTTATTCCATCAGAGGCAAGCTGCTTCCCAATTACCTTTAGTATCATTAGTCACAGAGCAGTTAACATGGACTACTCAAGTTATCCAAGATGGAAGTGAACAAACAGACCAAGAATTTATTTACAGTGGTTATTAAAAAAAAAACAAAAAACAAAAAACAAAAAACCCCCGACCAGTATTGTCTCCTATTCCAAATGTCTTTCTGACAGAAGTCAATAACAAAATATCAAAGCAGAATGAAACTGAGTGAAATCAAAAGAGGAATTTTAGAAGCAATATAAAACTACCTAAAGAGGAATTTTCCCAGGATTTGCAAGAACAGAGGTTATCCTGTCTCACATAATACCCAACTAGTAACTTGTCGTATCAAACCATTTCCATTGTCTCATCAGTGGAAAGAGCTGCTCAGTTTGAAGAAAAGAGCATATACAGGGTTGGAGAAAAAGCATACACTTGCTTGTATGACCCATTCACTAAGCAGGTCAACTGTTTCTCCACCAATTTTGTGAAAACAGGATTCTCTACTGTGAGGAACTGGCTTACAGCACAGGTGATAGTCTAGTTCTTTTGTAAAGACCTTGGTAAGAAACCAGATTTCAGACACTGGTATGCAGCCTTGCTGCCACAGCTGACCTCTCAGCAGAGACATAAATAGTGATATCATGTAGAGTATCCTACTGTTGTATAAAATCATCATTGTAAACCCTTATGTTACAGAACAGATGTAGCAACATTTCAAAAACATTGAATAAGAAAGGTTTGGAAGCAACCTCACAAATCTTTGATCTCAATGTTCTTCTGTTAAATGTAGTCGTACAATATAATCTTACCCAAATGTTTACTCTTAAGGCAAGGGAGATAAGGACAGACATTTATTTTGCCATCTGTTTTAGGCAGATAAATTATCCAGCTGGTTAGAGGACAGACCGTATCCACAGGTATATTTGTTGCAAATCAGAACAAGAGTTCTGNTTTTTTAAAAAGTGTCCTTTAGCAATCTTCTTGGCTTTTAATTTGTTTAAAAACTGTTCAGCCAGCCATCTTTGACTAGCTTTTTGTATGATGGTCAAAAAGCTCTTATTCCATCAGAGGCAAGCTGCTTCCCAATTACCTTTAGTATCATTAGTCACAGAGCAGTTAACATGGACTACTCAAGTTATCCAAGATGGAAGTGAACAAACAGACCAAGAATTTATTTACAGTGGTTATTAAAAAAAAAACAAAAAACAAAAAACAAAAAACCCCCGACCAGTATTGTCTCCTATTCCAAATGTCTTTCTGACAGAAGTCAATAACAAAATATCAAAGCAGAATGAAACTGAGTGAAATCAAAAGAGGAATTTTAGAAGCAATATAAAACTACCTAAAGAGGAATTTTCCCAGGATTTGCAAGAACAGAGGTTATCCTGTCTCACATAATACCCAACTAGTAACTTGTCGTATCAAACCATTTCCATTGTCTCATCAGTGGAAAGAGCTGCTCAGTTTGAAGAAAAGAGCATATACAGGGTTGGAGAAAAAGCATACACTTGCTTGTATGACCCATTCACTAAGCAGGTCAACTGTTTCTCCACCAATTTTGTGAAAACAGGATTCTCTACTGTGAGGAACTGGCTTACAGCACAGGTGATAGTCTAGTTCTTTTGTAAAGACCTTGGTAAGAAACCAGATTTCAGACACTGGTATGCAGCCTTGCTGCCACAGCTGACCTCTCAGCAGAGACATAAATAGTGATATCATGTAGAGTATCCTACTGTTGTATAAAATCATCATTGTAAACCCTTATGTTACAGAACAGATGTAGCAACATTTCAAAAACATTGAATAAGAAAGGTTTGGAAGCAACCTCACAAATCTTTGATCTCAATGTTCTTCTGTTAAATGTAGTCGTACAATATAATCTTACCCAAATGTTTACTCTTAAGGCAAGGGAGATAAGGACAGACATTTATTTTGCCATCTGTTTTAGGCAGATAAATTATCCAGCTGGTTAGAGGACAGACCGTATCCACAGGTATATTTGTTGCAAATCAGAACAAGAGTTCTGAAGGAGATATGCAAGTTCCTGTAGCTGCACAAGGCAGCTGAAAGAATAACTGAATTGACATAGCAAATGCACCTAATAGCTTGGTTTCAAGCATTTGACATTTTTGTTAATTTTGTGTAGTTAAATTTAACTGGGAAACAATCAAAATCAAAAGCAGCACACTACATTTTCAAGAGATTCTGACCTGAGTGAATGCTGGAACCGTTTTCTTCTTTACAATGAGGCTTTATATGAATGAAATGCTGAGCAGTTATTACTGAAACAACCGAGTGTAGTATCAGATTGCTTCATTACAAGGAAATGAAAAATATCATCACTCATCTGCCCACACATTTCTGCCTACATAGTCATTTAGTTTGATCATTGATTCGTATCATTTGACTTTCCCAGTGCACTATGGGATCCACCAATCTTTTCTCTACTGTCTGCACAGACCATGGAATAGCACACACAACTCTTCTAATAATATGCTTGCAAAAAAATAAATACAAAATATGTCCCTGTTGCTTCATGTTAACCTCCTTCAGGATGCGCTTTCCAGCAATTGCTGTCTTTCACCTTGTCACCTAGGTGAACTGGCTGCTCATGGCTTGGATGGGCATACTCTTCACTGGGTCAAAAACTGGCTCGATGCCTGGGCCCAAAGAGTTGTGGAGAATGGAGTTAAATCCAGTTGGTGGCCAGTGTGGTGTTCCCCAGGGCTCAGTACAGGGAACAGTTCTGCTTAATATCTTTACCACTAATCTGGATGAGTGGATCGAGTGGACCCTCAGTAAATTTGCAGACAACATGATGTTGGGCAGCAGTGTTGATCTGCTTGAGGGTAAGAAGGTTCTATAGGGTGATCTGGACAGGCTGGATTGGTGGTCTGAGGCCAATGGTATGAGGTTCAACAAGGCCAAGTGCCGGGTCCTGCGCCTGGGTCACAACAACCCCACACAGTGCTACAGGCTTGGGGAAGAGTGGCTGGAAAGCTTCCCAGTAGAAAAGGACCTGGGAGAGTTGGTTGACAGCTGGCTGAATATGAGCCAGCAGTGTGCCCAGGAGGCCAAGTGCAATAGCATCCTGGTTTGTATCAGAATTATTGTGGCCAGCAGAAGCAGGGAAGTTATCATCCCTTTATACTTGGTGCTGCTGAAGCCACACCTCCAATACTGTGTTTTGGGCCCCTCACTACAAGAAAGACACTGTGGTTCTGGAGCATGCCCAAAGGAGAGCACTGAAGCTAGTGAAGGGTCTGGAGAACGAGTCTTATGAGAAGTGGCTGAGGGAACTGGGGTTCTTTAGTCTGGAGAAAAGGAGGCTGAGGGGCGATCCTCTTGCTCTCCACAACTACCTGAAAGGAGATTGTAGCGAGGTGGGGGTCAGTCTCTTTTGCTAAGTAACAGGTGATAGGACAAGAGGAAATGGCCTCAAGTTGCACCAGGGGAGGTTTAGATTGGATATTAGGAAAAAATTCTTCACCAAAAGGGTTACCAAGCATTGGAGCAAGCTGCCCAGGGAAGGGGTTGAGTCACCATCCCTGAAGGTATTTGAAAGACATGTAGACATGGTGCTTAGCGACACGGTTAGAAGTGAACTTGGTAGTATTACGTTAAAGGTTGGACTCTATGCTATTAAAAGTCTTTTCCAACCGGAATGATTCTTTGATTCTATGAACTGGCTTTTGTAGTCATCTATCTTCTAACCTTAGATCCCTCCAAAATTTTTCACCACAGAGGCTTAAAGAGGGGGAAACTAGCAACCAGGAGTACT
The DNA here is from genome assembly GCA_013398295.1 of Chionis minor. NCBI lineage: Eukaryota > Metazoa > Chordata > Aves > Charadriiformes > Chionidae > Chionis > Chionis minor. Next base: position 1,114,747 of record VZSF01000950.1, on the reverse strand, counting down.
GGACCCTTACAGAGAAAGAGAGGGTTCCTGTAAAAGAATAAAACTTTGTGAGTTAGTAATGACTGCTATAATACGAGGACTTCATTCCAACCTTGTTACCAATGTTTTTTCTTTTCTCTTTTACTCACATTTCTCCCTACTTTTACTCTACTTGAAAGCCAGATCTTAATGTGATCTGCCAGGAATCAAAGTCCTATTTATACAAGACCAGCAATGAGGATAACAGAACAGATGAACATGTTGAAACAAGCATAAAGAGAATGAGAATGAAGTGAAGTGTTCTTCAAAATGGCAAGACAGACAAACATTGGTGACCTTCATGCAAACTGTCTCCAAAGTCAGTGCAGTTACACCAGAATGTTTATTTTTAATTTTGTTCTCTAATAAAGCAGCAGCATTTTCCAACCTCAAAAGTCATCTCTATTTACTCAGCTGTATTATTGTTATTAATCATTTATAGACCATCATAAATTTGTACAGTGTTTTACAACTAGAGACATATTCTATACCTAGAAGAGTTCAGGTACAGACGAAAAATTATACACTGATAAAGTAGCACCTCACTTAACTGAGAGAATCAGGAGATACTACTGCAGAAGAAACAAGACAGGAACTATTATAACAGAAGAAAGAATATGTATTTCCAGTGAAGGATTTCCAGGAGGGGCTTAAAGAAAAGGACATTTTTGAGTAGAGCAAGGCTTTATTTACTTGAAAACGATTTCCTATCTAGTTCTGTAACTAACTGAAAAAGTTTGGTCAGGTCAAAACAAAATGGAGATTGTTCAAAGCCCAACAAAATTATTATATTGAATTAACCTGAAAAAAAAAAATCCCCATTCAAACTGATAAAATATTATCTTTCCCAAATTTGCCTCAAAAATCCCAATGTCTATTGCTTTGACAGTCTGTCATGGTTTGGGCATAGTGGCATAGTTTGAAAATAACTCTCTCATTAAAGTTTTCATTTCACCATGAAAAACTGTCACAACCAAGATGCTGATCTGTCTAGCAATTTCTTGAAAGTTTTTGTTTGTTTGTTTCCTTGGACTCTGTACCTTTGTAATTACACACTTGGTTAATTCTTCCACAGCACATGTTCACAAGAACATGAGACCTTCCAAATGTCTTGAAATCCATATATGATTAGCAGTACTCTGTGAAGTATCCAAATATTTTTATATTAAGAAAGAGGGTTTTTAAACTTACTTATGCATTTTTTGTTGTTGTTGTATTTGCCTTCTTTGAGTTTCTTCAGCATGCAGTAACTGAGTTTAGACTGTGAATATTAAGCAGGAAAACAAAAAAAATCTGCACACCATGAGAATGTGGAAATTAGTCTTGACAGATTCACTAACCTTCTCCAGAACATCAAAAGGAATAGAAATCTATCAGTACATTAAAATAAGCTTCTTCCCAAGCAAAACTCTCCTTTTAAAAAATGATAAAGATAAGCCAAATTCTTTTTGGAATATCCTTCAATATAGAAGATGTCGCTTCTCTTCTTTAGCTCTGAAATCCCAATTTGGCAAACCAAACCAAAAATGTAAAAAAATGACAGGTTTGGGTAAAAATCAAGGGTACCATATTCCATGAACACTTTAGTGATTTGTGCCACTAGACTTTGTTCTGTCTTCAAGATTGAAGACTTTTTCAATATTTCTAATGTTGCTCATACTTCTTAGTGGAAATTGCTAGCAAGTCAATTTTGGTTGACTACAGATGTAAAATTTTTTTGGTTTAACTCCTGAACAGAAAAAAATAATCTAAAACTACTTAGAATCTTAAAACTCTACAGTTTTCCTTGATCAAAGAAAAATTTTAACATCAGGTTGAATGAATGGCAGTTAATACCTACTTTAAAGTGAAAAATAAAGCAACAAGAAATGTGACAAAAAAAAAAAAAAAAAAAGACTTCCGAGTTGTACCCAAAGAGAGTTCCTTAAAAGCATGGCTGCTGGCAAAAGTGGTGGGTGCTGTCAATTCATTCTGTGAATCTGGCTCTGACATTCAGTAGAAAGGAAGACTTTAAAATAATAATCCTAAAAGCAGGTTTGAGATAGCTGAAGCCAAAATTTTATCTCGTGCTTCTGTCCCTCCACCAGGCACAGCAAAAGCATCATCCAGTTTTCTAATTAACTATATCTCTTTTGACACCAAATTAGAACATCAGAGGAGATCCACATCATAGCCACGTATATATATTATACAAAGAGAGACACCGTCCTGGGGCTTGAAAGGGGAAATGTCTTCCTACCTATTAAGTCTAATTTCACAACAGATCAGTCCTTATTTATCTGGTGAAAGTTCAGATGGAATTATGCATCTTTTGTTTCTTAAAAAAATAATCAGTTAATATTTACTATGGCCTGCAGGTACAACTTCTGTCATTTCTGGCAAAAGGTCACAGACTTCATACCGACCTGACAGTGCAAAGTTGCAGTACTTGATGAAGTCTGTCTAGGCCAGAGCCAGTTTCAGCTTGCTTTGGCAAGGATGACAGTTGTGTAGCAATCAGGAGTCTATTGCCTTGGTTGTTTCAGCTAAGGTCTTTGAATATTGCATATGGTAATGGTCTGCTTAAGGTTGCCATTGCATAGCAAACAGCGAGAAGTTGTGTTAATCAGGACACACTATCACACAGCTTTTGAACTTTAGCTGGAACTCAAAAAGAAGGAAGCAGTATTTGTTAGAGAACGTAAAAAATAAACTCAAGTGAATGCAAAACTGAAGAGGAGAAAAGTCACATTGTGAATGTCACATGCCTCCAGGTGAAGGATTCAGGACAGTGATGACTTTTTGTAACCCCCACATCACCACTATTCTTCCTGAGGAAGACTGATGCTGTCAAACAAAGGACCCAGAAGGACATTGGAAAGGTAAGCACAGCACCAGAGAAAAGGGGTAGATACTAAGAACTTTACCTAAAACAATTTTACCTGTGTCATTAATGAGGCTTTTCTATATGAATTTGGACTGTGTTAGCATTTTGTACTTAGACTTAGAGTAACCGCTGTATGATGAGAAGACTCTTAAAACTTTTATTTGGACAAAGAGTAAATTATTGGTTTAATTTATAAGGTGTGAGGTTTCTTTGCCCATATCAGGATTTTGGGTGTAATATAAAATAATTTCAATTTGTAAAAATTGAAAAAAACCATTCATCTCCCAATGACAGAGAAAATGTCATGTAATTCACCTGATATGATTAATGTGGTAATTGAGGGCTATATGCCATTATATACAGGAGATCATGGAGTGCCATACTCTACTTGCTGTATACTAGTTAATACTCATAATGCTGCAGGAGTATTGAATTTTTTAAATAAAGATTTCATAGGATGATCAAACTTGTAATATGCTAAAAAAATACCAAAACCCAAACGCTTACATTCTAGTTTTATGGTAACTTGGTAGATTGAAAATAAAATTCTTCTGACTGGTCTTACCCAATACAAGCTGCAAAACACAACCATCACCTGGGAAACATGTAATGAACAATGTTCAGCTGTGGGAAACCTATAGGAAAGACCAAAATGTCTATAGTGAAACATTGCTTATAACCTTAGTTTGGCATGGCAGGAGTTAAAGATTTTGATCAAAATCTTAAGGCCTTCTTCAGAATACCAATATTCTTACCATTTACCATTTTCATGACTCTCACCATCAAAAACAAAGAGTTCACATAAACCATAAACCGGGCTTATTTCAAGTGTAGTCATGAGAATTATGTGGATACAGTTTCAACACCTTATACCTGGAGAAACAGTGAAGTCTGCATTGCTTCTTTGACCTTTTCAGTATTCTGTGATTCGGACGACTATCTCTGTTCTTCTTCACAATTGCATGGATCTGGGAGTAACAGCAGAAATCTAAAAAAGGTCAAGTCAGTATAGCAAAGTTCAGTTTGACAGAATAGGCTAGACATCTGAACGTAGACAGAATCTCTACCATAAAAACATGAAAAAAACCTAACAACTACAAGTAGCATCACAGCACATTCCCTGGAGTGTAAAACAACTTTTGGTTGAAAACAAAAAATCAAACCCAGTGATCTGCATTCCCAAGAGACCCTGTGGTGCTGACCCAGGTAGTGGAATTGCACCCAAGGTTGCACTTTTATAAACGGTTCCTCACCCTGGAAAGGATTCCTGCATAATAAATAGGGAGAGTAAGTTACTAAAAAGAAAATAACAGAGAGTAATAAAATGGCTTTTAAGATGGATTCATATTAAGATGAGATCTAAGCATAGATTTTAACAAATTCTTTTTTTCTTAGGCTATCAAAAAAGTTCATCCTTACACACTGTATTTTTTCTTATAGACCTGGCCATGAACTCTAAGAGAGGGTGTACATATCAAGATTCTTATCCTTCGGTTTTCAGCTTATTATAATGCAGTAGAAATATACTTTCAGTCCAGCAATGAAGACACAGCTACTCAGGCTAATGAAATGTGAGAGTTTTGCAAATTATATGAAATCCTGTTTCTTCAATATCAGTTCAAAATTTAGTATCAGTGCTAGAAGCCAAGGGTGAAGAAGCCTCATGAACACATCATTCTGCTATTGATAATATTATGTCTACACAAACCTTGTGGGTCCCAAAGACAAATCAACTCCTGCTTGAATCTATATGTGTTAGATAATTGGAGGCAGGAGAGGTATAGCTAGCATCACATTTGAAGAATGAGCCTGAACACTGCCTACAGATGACTTTCTGTAAAAAGACTCTTTCAAATTACCTAGAAGAAGTTCTGAGGTACAAAATAAATGTTGGTGAGGATGTGAAATCTTGAAGTGGAATATGCATTTCTTCCCAGTTCCATCTTAACAACAAATCTGAGCCAACTCTATCTGTTATCTAGATCAAATCCCTTAAATTTTTGGACAAGATTTTGTTGGAGAGGAGTTGTACAAGGAAACTCCATGCCAGGGTAGAATGAGAAAAGCACCGTGACAACTGTTTCTGTGGTATTAGTGAGGGCAGGTGTAGAGCAATATAAAGTGTTCTTGTTAGGTATTTTTTCTTTCCTTTGTCAATGTGGAGCACAGATATCGTAGTAATAGTTGGTACAAAAGATTTAAAAGCAAATAAACTTTCAGCTGTCCTACCACATTCTGAAGTTTGAAAGCATAGCTTAGGCAAGGAGACATTTCTCAAGGTACCTGTTTTGGGAGAAAGGTGTTCCAGTCTTTTGCTTTGATTATCAGTAGATGGGATCACATCCTGAAGAAAGAGCCCGAGCAGACCTTGGCAATCTCACATTAGTCCCAGGGATGTGGGTTAAAGGCAGAATTCAGAGACTTTTTTTTTTTTTTTTAATTGGATATAAACAGTCTTTTATGCTGGCTATTGCAGGTTCTAGCTCGAATAGTTGGCTTAGAGAGTGTGCAACAGGGAAGCGGTATTCTCCGGAACTATATAAATTCAACCCATCCAAAAAACCCAAACAGATGTTGAAACTCATGCTTTTGGGCAAAATTATTTTCAAGAGCAACTTGTAACAAGTAACAGATGTACGCTGCCTCAGAGAAGGAAGTATTAGGGAATGGACAGGTAGGGAGTAAAGGGCAGAGATGACAATGGAAGGAGGCATAAACTTGGTCCTTAATTTATATATTTCTGAAAAAGAGTATTGGTTGGGTCATTTGCAAAGGAATAAACTCACAAGAGAACAATGAATTTTAGGAAGGGACAAAAATAATCACATGCAGAAGGGGATTCTCAGAAGAAGTTGTTGTTCGAGCAGCTTAAAGAAAAGAAGGCTAAATAAAAATTTTAGATAGGAACTCTAGAGAGGAATTGCCAGTCTACAAGCATATAAACCTCATGTCAGGTCCAAAGAAACATACGTTCGCATAGATGAACTGAGATGGAGTTGGAGAGGACAAAACATAAAGACATCCAATAGATATTGTCAAAGGAGAATCTGTACATTTGGGCGAGGGTGCACATGGAGAAGCCCCAGTTGTGCTGCTCCTGACAGCTGAAATGTTAACTAGAAAGAAAAGTGATGGGTAAGCTTGCAGAAGCCAGTGAGACAAACAATCTGCTTGTCAAGATAATATGTCACATCCTATTAATTGTGATGAGATGTTTGAAACCTTATAGAATTACACAGTCCATGTAATTTTTATCCTTTTAGGAACAAAATCAGGTGTAAAAATGCTGACCCATATAAAGAATAAACCGATTGCACAGGCTTCTTATCTGGTAACAGAGGAGGCAGCTAATAATCCCAATAATTTTTCTACTAAAAGTAACATAAGAATAAATATTGTCCATTGCTAACTGAGCAGCAGACATATTACATGGGCCTTTGCAGCTAGATTATTTTGAACAAAGAATTAACAATGACACAAACAACATAATATTTTTTAGCCTGGGTTGACAAACCAATATGGATTTGATGCAGAAGTGGTATAATCACCCACGAAGAGATTCTATAACAAGGGCTGACTGCGTAAGTCCTGTTTCCTACAAAGCTGAGTGGCCTTCTTTCTAGTGGGCAAGCTTTTTTATATTATATATAAATATATATATCTATATTAGCTTTTTACATTATATTAATATATATTATATATAATTTTTATATTATATTTTATCTATATTTATATATATTTATATTATTTCTAATGCTTCTTAAAGGCATCCTTATTAGATATTAATGCTGATGCACTCTTGTTTGTCTGTTTATCACTTACAGTACATCCATTATATGTTCTGTTTCATTAAAAATGTATGGCTAACCAACGGAGAGAGGAACTGTCTGTCTGATTTCTTGTATCATACAGACTCCTTTATAGGGAAGGGACAGCAATTTCTATATGAAGCATTAAGCAAGCAGATCTGGGAGAATTTTCTGGAAAGCAGTGAATAGAGAAGAAGAAAGAGAAAGAGTAAAAGAGTAAAAGAGAGAGAAATAAGAAGCTCCCACTGCAACAGGAGAGTAGAGTAGCAACAAGAGGCAGAGTCAAAGACAGAGCTGTGAGGCTGACAGATGTGCAAGACCAGGCTTTTTAAAACTCTCCAGGGGGCAAGTACTTGAAAGTTTATTTCTAATATTTCTGAGATGGGTAGCAGCTTTTTCTCCATCAGTTACAGCGTTAAAAAGAAGAAGCTTCTGTTCAGCAGACGTTTTGGTCCTTGATCCTTGAAGAAAATAAAATCAACAATGTTTCATGTTACTGCAAACTAATTATGTGTAAAATTAGAATACAGTTAGGTTTAAGACTAAACTAAGGAAAAACTAATTTAGAAGACAAGTGAGATGTTTAATGACCTTCAAAACTAGAAATAGCTCTTTTGTGACTTGGAAAAGACATCATATTGAACCATTGGCCTCTTGGAGAAGGCTAGAGTCACGTTCAGCTATTTTAACGGCAGTGTATACCTGCAAAAACTCTAGCATCAGCGTTTCTCTCAGCATTGCAAGAACTGTCCCTTTCATTGAGTTTCTCTGTATGGTCCCTTTAGAGATTAATTTATCCTGTTAGGTTCTTCAGGAAGTAATGCAAGACTTAAAGCATTTAGAATGAAACTTGAACCATCTTTCATTTACAGGGACTTGCATGCTTATAATTCCTCTTTATTGATCACAGAGAACCCTCTTCTAAGAGCATCTGTCATGCTGTGCACAGAAAGCATATTGAAATATGAAGTGGGATGAGAGAAATCAAGTATAAACAGACATGTTAAGCCTAGATTTCGTCAGTTAAGATTTAGATACGTGAAAGTTTTTCTTTCATATATAAAAGCTTTCATTTATCATCCAAAAAAATACCCATCAGTGATTTATCAGCAAAAAATTTACCTTTGATAGGTCGGCTTACAAATATGTTATATACTAATAACTGATATAACTGATTATGGCAAGAATCACAATTATTGCTGCTCGGTAGGAAACTCAGTGTGAAATAAAATGTCCCCAGTATTTTGAAGAACTCTTGGTTTTTTGTAGCAAAAGGAACTCTGTAATGCTTTGTCAAAGTTAGCATATTCCAGCTGAATAACAGCAATATACTGGTCCCATTAATTTGTGTTGATTCATTCCATTGTCCCATCTATGGACATCCACCTCGAGCTTTAATATTGCACATCAGAGAAACAACAGATATATTTTGTTTATAAGGTGTTTAAGTAACCAAATACAGTCACTGCTCACGGGAATGAACTTCTATACTAGATAGAAACATACAAAGTTACAGTGCAGCACAAGAAATTAATAGAAGTGAAAAGGACTAGCACACCAACAGCAAAGTTGCCCTATACAATAAACTCACAGACTCCTCACATGAAGAAATGAAGAGTTAAAATAGAAAAAGCTCATTTGAGCATAACCCTTGATTTTTTTACCTGCACAAAAATACATCTAGTAGATGAATTTACTATTTAGATAAAATTATAAGGATATTCAGTCAGTGAATCTTACAAACACAGCAGAGGAAGTAAGACAACATTCTTTCTAAGGATGTTGTTTTGCCTTGATGTCTTTAAATCAAGAATAGATTTAAAGAGACTTCATATGCTTCATGGCACTATAACAGATCTTTTCAGTCATTCAGGCAGACATGTCTTTATAGTTTGCAAGCTCACTATTGAGAGTCCAGTCATCAAAAATGTTACACTAAATTAAAGTCAGGGTTTGGGGGTTTTGTTATTTCCATGTGTTTTTTTCAAATACAAAATAGTGGAAACTGAGTTCTGATGGTTTGTTTTATGACTTCTTGGCTCTTGATTTTTGTTTGACTGGTAAACATTTTAGATTTATTATGTTACATATTCTGGAAGTAGGTTGACAAACAATTTAGACTCGTTTCCATTCTACATGAGGATGGAGAGGAAGTAGATATAAGTCTTGTTCCTAAACACACAGTCTTAAAGCACAGGAAGTCTGGAGGACTGCAGGAATTCTGCACTTTTCTTCTTGCCTATATCAAAGACAAGATAAAACAAAATGCTTCACAGGTACACATCACTACTCAATAATTTGGGCCCATGTGCAGGAAAGACACCAAGGGTACAACACTTCAGAAGACAGGTATGGAATATAGAGACACTGTCTGATCACGGAGAGACAGTTAGGAAAGCCAACACCCACTTGGAGTTGAATCTGGTGAGAGATTATTGACAAAGGCAACAAGAAGGGCTTCTATAAGTATATAAGTAGCAAAAGGAAGACAGGAAAGTTTGAGCCAGCTGCTGAATGGGTCAGAAGCCCTGGTTGATCCAGGATGTAGAAAAAGCTGAGGTACCAACTACCTTCTTCACCTCAGTCTTTTGTAGTAACACCAGACTTTAGAAATCCAAGGACCCAGAGACAACGCATGACCAACTTGATAAACTTCTATGATGAAATGACTGGCTTGGTAGATGAGAGAACTAGGCATTTTTTACCTTCCTCCTAGAGAAGCTGATAAAGTATGGGCTGCATGATCAGGCAGTGAAGTAGGTTGAAAACTGGCTGAACTGCAGGGCCCAAAGGGTGGTGATCAGTGGCTAAAAGTCTAGTCGGAGACCAGGAACTAGCAGTGTAACCCAGGGGTCATTACTGGATCAAATCCTGTTTAACATCTTCATTAATGATATGGATGATGAGACAGAGCGTACTCTCAACAATTCTGCAGATGACACAAAACTGGAAGGTGGGGCTGATAAGCCAGTGGATCATGCTGCCCTCCAGAGGGACCTTGGCAGGCTGGAGAAACAGGCTGACAGGGACCTCATAAAGTTAAACATGGGGAAGTGCAAAGTCCTGAACCTGGGCAGGAACAACCCCATGCACCATTACATGCTGGGGGCCACCCATCCAGAAAGCAGCTTGGCAGAAAAGGACCTGGGGGTCCTGGTGGACACCAAGTTGAACATGACACAGCAATGTGGCCTTGCAGAAAATAAAGGTTAACAGCATGCTCAGACAATTCTGTCTCTGGAGTTCTGTGTCCAGGTCTGGGCTCCCCAGTAGAAGAAAGACATGAACATACTGGAGAGAGTCCAATGAAGGGCCGAAAAGGTGATTAAAGGACTGGGAAAGCTGGGGCTATTCAGCGTGGAGAAGAAAATACAAATACCTGAAGGGAGAGTGCAAAGAGGCTCTTTTCAGCAGTGTTCAGTGACAGGACCAGAGGCATTGGGCACAAACTGAAACAGAAAAAGTTTCCTGTGAACATCACAAAATAACTTTTTTTTATTTTGTTGTTTTGTTTTTTACAGTGAGGGTGATTGAGCACTGGCACAAGGTTGCCCAGAGAGGTTGTGGGGTCTGCCTCCTTGGAGATAGTCAAAAGCTGTCTGGATAAAGTCCTGGGCAACCTTCTTTAAAGAAGGCTCTGCTTGAGCAGGGGGCATGTTTTGACCAGATGACCTCCAGAGGTCCTGCCAGTCTTAACTGTTCTGTTTTCTGTGAGCTGCTTGGTGTGAAAAGCTGAAGACTTGACCTAAATCTTCTGCTATAAGCATTACTGTTGCTCTTTTTCATTACCATTATCTTTTTCAGATGAATCAAAAACTATCAAGTCACTCTAGTGAAAAACAGAAGAAACAGGGCAATAGCTGTCTGTTTGGAGTCCTAGATAAAGAAGTTGAGATCTTTCAGAACAATAATCTGTTCCCAAAAGCTACCCACTAAAACCCAGCTGTTTTAAAGTATTTCTTAGAATACTTTTGTAATTCATATTGCCAACTGCTTTCTTCACCGACCCATAAACCTGTGTTTTAGCTAGAGCATACAACAGTCTTTTGCCATACTGTGACTTCTTGATGGAACTACATTAAGGACTCATGCTGTTTGTGTTTGCAGTTAAATATTTATTCTGGCTTAATAGCTGTTACAGCAGAATAATTGCAATGATAGCAGAATGATCTGATGGTGATAAAGAGTTTAAAACAAAAGTCTGCCATAACAGATCCGTATTAAGAAACTAACAAGAAGCAGATTTAGGTCAGAGATTTACAATACAGGTAAGGAGTTTTACAGTGTTGAATCTGCAGGTAAAATGGCACTTATTCTTGCTACGATAACTATAGAATCTTATAGAACAAACCAAAGAGTTTCCACATAGTAAAATCTATTTAAAAAAAAATAAAATATTCAGCATTACTGGAAAAAACCTCCAACCAAGATTTGTTAAAAATGTCGGAATTATAACTCTGATGGGGTTCCTTATGCTTCCATTTTTCTATGTGTAGTAAAATCCTGTTGAATGATATCATTATCAAAGGTCTTCTGCTGCAGGAGAAGCAGGAGAGTATTGTGAGGGCCCTATCCACTGAGGGAGATATTCTACTCAAAGATCGTGACACACAAAAATGATGCCCCAAACTTCTCACTCCCTGTGTTTTTCTCCCTCTGTCTTCAAAATAAAACAAACAAACAAATTGAATTTTTCATTCAGAAATAGAAATGAAGACTTACTGAAGTTCTCCTGCAATATGAAACTCAGTTTCTACCTATTGTATCTCTTTGGAGAGACCAACCCAAAAAAAGCTTCTCCTTTGTGTGCAGTCTGGTATATAAACTCTCTGCAGAGTATGCCAGTCTGTACCACTTCTCCCTACAAGTACAGTTAATTTGGCATGAAACTGAGCAACACAGGAGGCCATGCTCTCTCTCCTGTCTCCCTTGTTGGAAACTGCAAAAGATTCTGTGCAGACTGTTAGGCAGCATACTTAGTCGTTAAGATTCATCACACTTTTAAGTCCCAAAAGTCACGCAATATTCATTGTTTGTTTTTTACTTTCAGCTCGGACTTCCACAACAGGCAGGCAACCTGATTTTTTCCTGTCTGCCAAGCAAAAGTACTATCTGCAAAAGCAACGTAATAGCTTTTGACTACACTTTTTTCTTTTAAAAAATATTAAAAAATGGCATTATCAGTGTTTTAATTAAAGATTGTTAGTATTTCTTCAGAAGTTATCAAATCTTCAAGAAAATTATCACACGTCTTTTCATAATCAGTACTAATCCCTTATAAAACTTGATGTTGCTAGGAAAAAAACCCCACTTTTGATTTACTTGAGCGGTGATGACATTCAGTGTGTAAAAACTAGTTGAGTTGTATTTCCCATTTTGCCTGGAGGTGCCTGGAAAGATGTAATCTTACAAGCTTAGCCATCTTGAAAAAAAGGAAAGAAGAAGAGGTAGTTCTGTACTGTTAAATGAAACAAAGCTCTAAGTACTTAAAAAAAATGTGCATCTTAAATATCCAGCTACATCTTTACTTTTGTATTATTCATGAAGCTGCCAAAAGCTAATACAATCCAAGAGCCTCCAAAAACTTAGCAGACTTAAGTTGCATATACTTAGTAGTAACACTTAAAACAATTCAGTATTTCGTGATACCCGTTTCGCATTTTAGAACAGTCGTTTTCATTATTTTGTTTAACTTATTCATCTGGCCTGAACAGCATGCAAACAGTCATAAAATTTGAGCTCATCTTGTCACAGTCACTGCTTCTGTGCTAAGAAGATATACAGTATTAATCCTATATTATTCTTCTATAATGGTCTCCCAGAAACACTTTCATTTGTCAGCAGCACATGCTTTTTACTGTTCAAGGCGGAGACCATGTCACTACCATGTAGCTCAGATCTTTGGTTTCCGTGTGGCAGCATCTTCAATTCCTGGTCACAACGACCACTTAGCTTGTAAATTAGATTTCCACAGTCCATGTGGTTCACATTATAGCTTGTTAGTCAAGGAACAATTATGTCATCGTGTACATCACAGAGCTAGCACAAACAGAGATACTGACAGCATTGGCTCAGAGCCAGCTCATTAAAAGCAATTGTGTGAATAACACAACTGTATTACAGATCCAGTGCTTTGTAAAGAGCCAGCCACCTAGCACTGGCACCAAAGCGATGGAATAACATGTGGTGTAGCAAGAGATGTTTGCTTTTAAAAAGGACACATTACTTGAATTGATTTTAAAATATGGGTGTGAGGGAGGGATGGAATTAACCATGGTCTTATTTGTGTATAAGAAATATTCTCAGCCTAAAGTGATTCTTGTAGAGATTCATAAACTCATTTTATTAAAAATCTTTATGAGTAAGGAATTATGGAGATACTAAGAAATGCTATAAAACAGGGTACCTTATTGTGAGCCACTGAAACAGCACATGGCAGCCTTCCATAACAGCCTCCAAACAAGGATTTTTTCTCTAATACTATTTTTAGAGTCTATCCGTGCCTGTATGAGATCTCATATTAGCCCAAACATTTGAAATTAGGTGATTTACTGTGAAATATTGTTGGGTTTTATTCTTTTATTAAGTAAAAATATTATATTTCAATATGCTGGTCCTTGCTTTCTCTTAACCTGTAATAAATAACAAAGTAGATTTTTGTATCTGTTGTATATTTTGCTTTTTCTTGAATAACTTCCTAAAAGATGGGTTCTTGAGTTACCTTTCGTGTTCCTTTCATTTTTTTCAGTATGTGCTCTTTCAGCAGCACAAACTCAAACTCAACAGGCCTACACACACACAAACATACACATATATCTATATTAAAATAATATCACCTTTTCAAACCCTCTAGGTTCAGCAACCTCCCCTCTGTCTTTCTGCCTGTCTTACTGACATTCAGGTCATTGTATATATACTATGTATATATGCTCTATATAGAGAGAGTATAAATACATACGTATGGGAGTATACACACACAATGTGTACATAAAAATATATAACTACACTATAGTAGAGAGAGAAAATGCTGCTTGCCTTTTTGTATCACAAACAGGGTTAAACACTTTAAGAAAAGCAGTCAAATTATCTACCAGGGATAAATAACTTCAACAAACCTTGAAAAATTACATGGGGATCCCCGAGCTTGACAGAGGAGATATACAGCCAAGCAAAATTTATTCTTAAGCCAGACATACTCGAAGACCATGAGGGAGTACTGATTCCTGTGTGGGTTTCTAACCGGCAGACAAATTATTTTACAATCTGTAAGCTTACTAAGCTAACAATCTCTCGGCCTGATAGAAAAACTCCTAAGTGATCCCCTTAGTCATGAATCCACTTCAGTTGCAATTGATTGAATGTTCAATAATTGCTTTGGAAGACACAGTTCATTTTAATAATTTCCAACATCACTATTACTATCCTATCTGAGTTCCGGAATACCCCTGACTCAGTGGGCATCTCTAGCCATGCCAGCAGCCATCAGTATGAGACTCAGAGTCGAGGAAGTTTAACATAATTTGTGCTGGAATCCTGGGTTTGCTCACACGTGCTCTACATATCCAGTTTACTGGCATCAAAAGAATTCAGAAAGTGCCCACGATACCACTAGCTTCTTTAGTAGCCATAGTTTCAAAGTTACCCAGATAGTTTCCTATTGGAATAAAGTATTTAGCATCATAACATTACTTTCAATAACATCTGATCTATTGTCTTTACTGGGGTTTGTATGATTGCTAAGCTTAAGTCATTAGGACTTTTTCTGCTTTGTGTTCATTTGACTACTTAATTTGGAAACTTATTTTGCAACCTTTTTATTCTTTCAGACATTCTACAGAGGGATGTGAAATGAAAAAAACAACCCTGACATTTTGTACAGCTTTAACAATACTGATCAGAACCGCAAAGGCAAATTTTAAATACGCACTGCATTATTTATATTTCAAACTCTCGGCTCTTCCAGGAATTCTACTTCAAAGGTTTGTAAGAAATTATAGGAGGTTTGACCATGTCTCAAGAACTTGGACCAGAAAAGCCAATTAACATCACAGAGAGTATTGTTTAAGAAGCCTGAGTTTATATATTTCCTTCAACACTAAATAACTGTACTGCAGGCTTTATCCCATATAAGTACTTAGGAGCATGCTGAAATCTCCTGAGCACAGCAGTTCTATACTTACACAAAGGGGCCCTCATTAACTCAGGGAACATACGAGGCTTGACTTTCTGCATGCTGGAATACTTCTGCATACTATACTTCTGTATGAGTTTCTCATGCTGTCTTTATCAGCCTGAAATATGTGCAAGGCAGAAAGTATTTATTTATGTGTCAAAGACTTCTGAATACCCAGGAACACAACACATGCACTCTGTTCTCCTCCAGGAGTCTAAATCTACGTGGAACATGTGAAGTATCTGATGGACAGACCAGCATACATAAAACAGAGTAGTTTTCTCTCTCTTAAAAATAGACTTTTTTCTCATGCCTATTTTGACCCTGTATTTTCATCATTTGTTTTTTAGAAAAACAGCAGATACTCAAAATTGTAGCTTACTGCTTGCTATTTTGTCATTTTTAAGTTTTGGCAATTGACTTTAGTCATGGGAAGTGCTTTATATTGCATTGGAGCTGACCTTGCATAGTATCCAAATGAACTACTTTTCAAAAACAGTATTGATTTGAAGACAATTGCCAGATTAATTTGTACTACCAACTGACTTAGCCAGCTACCGTCCATCAGTGTCCGGTAAAGTAATTAACAAGTAGATTTCTAGAATACTGGAAGGCAAGCTCCTGTCATAAAGGAAATCAGAGCAGATTACTCTCCAGAAAGCAAACTGATGGATGGAAGGCTTCACCTCGCCCCCTCACTGATGTATTCTTGACATTTTGCCAAAGTAAAATAAATATAACCTCAGGAAAAAAAGAAGAAAATTAATGGCATATGTATGTCATTTTGAAAAATGAAATCAGAGAAGAAAAGTTGGAAAACTTAGTCCTTCACAAGATACCACACACACCTAAAATAAGATAAAGTGAGAGCACAATAAAATAATGCTGCCGCTTACTTTAGTGGGATCATTATACATTTTTTTTCCCTCCACTGAATAAAATTTCATTTTGAAGAATTAATTAGATCTGCATAAAGCTTTTCACAGCAAGTGTACAAAATTCTGCTTCATGGACTTAGCGATCAAATTCTAAAATTAAAGGAATTCAAAAGGCTTTTCAAGTGTTTTACAATCCCCACGGGCTTTGTTTTTCTATATTTTTAATTAGCTATACACATTCAGTAGTAGCTGTAACACTGGTTTAAGTGCAGTGGTCTTCATACTTCCAGGTAACCTATCCATGCCAGATCCTGCAGCCTGCATAATCCCAGGTACTTTATTGGAGGTTCAGCAAAAGGCATCTTGCTAAGACCGATGAACTCTGATACATTTCAGTGCTGGGTGAAATACTTCTGCCTTTTAACACGGCAGCTATTTGAAAGTGAGACTAATGTTTCTTCTCTCACAATGCATGGGAGGACAAACTACAAAGTCTGTAGCTGGAAAAAAATGTCAAGGGACTCCGAGTTGCCAGATTTCAACTGGAATACTGATTTTATTGCACTGGCTGCCAGCACCTGTGATTCTTACACAAAATAAAGTTTTTTACAATGTTTCTCCACAGGCTGTAAGGAAAGAAAAAATACACTTTGTCTTAGACTGTTGATAATGAAACCTGAAACATTAAAATAAATACTTTTAAAAATAAAGTTTCTCAAGTTTTAGTGCAATCAGTTAACAACACTATTGTAGTTCATAGCTGTCAATTACTTAGGTATTTTATAAGGAGATTTAAGGTTTGAAGGATTATGAATGTAATTTTTCAAAGCTCAGATGCTCCCTTTTCTCTTTTAATAGTGGGATGGATATTAGGAAACCAGACACTTCACCTCTTCTCTGCCTCTAAAATACGCTGCTTGTGATTCCCAATCATTTGAATCAACACACACTTAGATATGTAGCATGAAAATTTGTCTTTCTGCATTTACTGGGCAGCTCTGTGGCTGTATGCTTTGTTTAACAAATCAACGTGAGAGGTTTCTGAATCTTAGAACTGCTTTGAATTTGTATAAAATGGCAGAAGATTACTTAATGTGCTTATTCATTTCACAAAGTAGGCAAGAGTGCAAGATACAGGAAAGGAAGTCTTAAAGCCTGTAAACAGTGGAACTGGAGCAAGTGTATTCGTGGCAGGGCTTGCCTTCTCTTCAGTTTAAGGGTAGGGAAAAAGAGAAGACAAAACAACAAACGTCATTACATTTAAGAAAATGATCATGCCATCAGGTACTACAGTAGCTTCTGACCGAAGTGGGGTTTATTTCTCCCAAGTTCTCTTTCTTACCCACAGCTGTGCTTTTAACACCTTTAGATTTATTACTGATGGTGCTTCCAGGACACCAGTTTCTTGGAGAGTGTATGACCACCAGTATTGCAGTTCATCTTAAAACACTTTTATCAAAATTGTGACATGATGCCTAGTAGTAACAGGGGACTAGATTCACTGACTTCAGCAACATTTTTGTTCCAGCTAGATCCCAGGGTGAGGTAATTAAAATCTCTTCCATTTGGAGAGAAAAAAACAGGAAAATGATGCCTGCAGTACTTTCTGATAAAAGCATCCTGTCTGCAGCTAGTCAACATGTTAAAATACATTGACACTTCTGGTATCCTTCTAAAGCCAGGTTAGAATCATGCTCTTCAAATGTCCTGCCACTGCAAAGGGCTTTCATATTAGTAAATCTGTAAACCAGAGCTAAGCATAAACTGTGTCCACTATAGTCACCTAGGTTTGTACTAAGTATACATATATGTATGTATTAATGTAGTTGCAGGTTGACATAGAAACAAAGAAATTTAGGCATAAAAAGAAACACAAACCATAATTACTAGATGGAAGAGTGTTTTCCTCACACAAAGAAATTATAAGGGAAGAGGAATTATAAGAGGAGAGCACCTGGAGTTCAACACAGAAGAATACCAGCCTCTCCTGCCAGTAAGTCAGCTTCATTTGGGGCCCAACCTAAATGCCTCCATAGGAACACACATAACACGAATAAACAAGAGGAGTTAGAGATGTGCACATGCCTGCGGGGCTGTGAACTTATTGGCATCACAAACATGTGGTGGGATGGCTCCTATGACTGGAGCGGTGGAATGGATGGATACAGGCTCTTCAGGAAGGACACCAGGAGAGAGGAAGAGGGGATGTCACCCTCTATGTCAAGGACCAGCTGGAGTGCATGGAGCTCTACCTGGGGATGGATGAGGAGCCAACCAAGAGCTTCCGGGTCAAGACTGAAGGGAGGGCAGGGACACATGATGTTACAGTGGGGGCCTGCTAGAGGCCACCTGACCAGGAAGACCAAGTGGATGAGGCCCTCTATAGACAGATAGGAGCAGTCTCACATTCACAAGCCCTGGTCCTCATGGGGGACTTCAACCATCCCAGTATCATTGGAAGGGCAACACAGCATGGTATAAACAACCCAGGAGGTTCCTGGAGTGCATCAGCGATAGCTTCATTCTCCAAGTGACAGAGGAGCCAACTAGGAGAGGTGCCGTGCTGGACTTTGTTCTCACGAACAAGGAGGGGCTGGTGGGGAATGTCATGCTCAAGGGCAGCGAACATGAAATGGTGAAATTTGAGACCCTCAGAGTGACAAAGAGAGAGAACAGTAAGCTCCCTGGCCTGGGCTTCAGCAGAATAGACTTTGGCCTCTTCAGGGATATGCTTGATAGAATACAGTGGGTGAATATTAACCCAAGAAAGTGGGTTAATATTCAAGGATCTCCTCCACCAAGCTCAGGAGCAATGCATCCCAACAAAGAAGTTGGTCTAAAATGCCAGGAGCACTGCATGGGTGAATGAGGAGCTCCTGGACAATCGCAAACAGAAAAAGGAAGCCTATAGAGAGTGCAAGCAATGATAGGTAGCCTGGGAGAAATACAGAGAAACTGCCCAAGCAGCTAGGGATCAGGTTAGGATGGCTAAAGCCCAGATAGAGTTAAATCTGGCCAGGAGCATCAGGGGCAACAAGAAAAGCTTCTATAGGTATGTTGGTGATAAAAGGAAGACAAGCGAAAATGTGGGCCCTCCCCAAAAGGAAACAGGAGACTTGGTCACCCGGGATATGGAGAAGGCTGAAGTAATTAACAAGTTTTTTGCCTTGGTCTTCACCTGCAAGTGTTCTAACCACACCATCTAAGTCACAGAAGGCAAAGGCAGGGACTGGGAGAATGATGAACAGTCCACTATAGGAGAAGACCAGGTTCAAGACCACCCGAGGAACCAAGCCCATGGGGCCTGGTGAGATACATCTGCAGGTCATGAGGGAACTAGCAAATGAAGTTACCAAGCTGCTATTCATCATGTTTGAGAAGTTGTGGCAGGCTGGTGAAGTTCCTGCTGACTTGAAAAGGGAAAACTTAAGCCCCATTTTTAAAAAAGAAAAAAAGTATGCCCTAGGGTACTGCAGGCCGACCAGTGTCACCTCTGTGCCCAGCAAGATCATGGAGAAGTTCCTCCTGCATACTCTGCTAAGGCACACAGAAAATAAGGAGATGATCAGTGATAGCCAAAGTGGCTTCATTAAGGGCAAATCATGCTTGACAAATTTGGTGGCCTTCTATGACGGCATTATAGAGTTGATGGATAAGGGAAGAATAATTGATGTCATCCACCTGGACTTGTACAAATCATTTGACACTATCCCGAATTACATACTTGTCTCTAAATTGGAGACACATGGGTTTGATGGATGGATGATCCACTTGGTGGATAAGGAGTTGGCTAGATGGCTGCACTCAAAGAGTTGCAGTCAATGGCTTGATGTCCAAGGGGTGACCAGTGAGGAGTGGTTTTCCTCAGAGGTCGGTACTGGGACTGGCATCTTTGTCAGTGACATGGATGGTGGGATTGAGTGCACCTTCAGCAAGTTTGCCAATAACACCAAGCTGTGTGGAGTGATTGACATGCTGGAGGGAAGGGATGCCATCCAGAAGGACCTTGAGATGCTTGAGAGATGGGCCTGTGATGACCTCATGAAGTTGAACAAGGCCAAGTGCAAGGTCCTGCATGTGGGTCAGGGAAATCCCAAACATGGATGCAGGCTGTGCCAAAAAACGGATTGAGTGCAGCCCTGAGGAGAAGGGTGGGGATGTTGGTGGATGAGAAGCTCAACATGAGCTGGCAATGCACTCTCACAGCCCAGAAATCCAGCTGAATCCTGGATTTCATTAAAAGAAGCATGGCCAGCAGGTCAAGGGATGGGATTATTTCCCTCCACTCCATGCTGGTGAGATCCCACCTGGAGTATTGCATTCAGCTCTGGGGCCACCAATTTAAGAAGGACAGGGACCTGTTGGACTGAATCCAGAGGAAGGCCACAAAGATGATCAGAGGCCTGGAGCAGCTCTCCTATGAGGACAGGCTGAAAGAATTAGTGTTGTTCAGCCTGGAGAAGAGAAGGCTCCAGGGAGACCTTATAGCAGCCTTCCAGTACTTAAAGGAAGCCTACACAAAAAGGTGGAGAGGGACTCTTTGTCAGGGAATGTAGCAATAACAGGTAATGGTCTTAAACCAAAAGAGGATAGCTTTGGATTTGATATTAGGAAGAAATTCTTTACCGTGAGGGTGGTGAGACCCTGGAACATGTTGCCCAGAAAGCTTGTGCATGTGCCATCCCTGGAAGTGTTTAAGGCCAGGCTGGATGGGGCTTTGAGCAGCCTAGTCTAGTGGAAGGTGTCCTTGCCCATGGCAGAGGGGTTGGAACTAGATGATCCTTATGGTCCCTTCCAGCTCTAACCATCTATGATTATATGACAAAAAAATTGTTAATTTAAATATTTGGATGATCACTAGCAGGTGCTGATTACTATCTGAGTAGATACTGGGCATCCCCAAATGGTATAAGCATTCCTTAGTAGTAGTCAGAATAGAAGATAACACTTAGGGAACAAAAAAACCCCATGAATTTAATATCCTGTCTGAAAACTCCTGTCCCTAGATTTTAATTTTGAATGGAAACACAAGTAATATGGAAAAAGCCTCCTGTGACCAGCATTCGCAAGCCATCTGGCGTGGCCTAAGACAGCATGGGGCCTGTGTGAAATTTTGAGGCATAACACTTAGCTTTGAGGCTTTAACACTTCAAAGGCCTGTTAAGTTTTCTCCAAACAAAAAACTATCCCAACCAAAACTAAACAAACGCTGGTGTATTTACCGAGCAGCTAAACTATGTTGTTCAGCTTATTTCTATAATCTGTCAGTAAGGCTGACACCTTTCCTTCTCCATCTCAGTTCTCATGGCTTGATCCATACAGTCTGAGTAATTCAACATTTTATTAAGTCTTCAGGCAGTTTTGTAAGTTACCAAGCCTCTCCTTCTCCCACCAAATGTTATCAAGTATATTGAAAACAGCAATATTGCTTTGTGAAAGTTAAATTCACTAGCAACTAAACAAAGAAAAAGTCTGCTGAGATATCTTCTTGTTTACAGAAAAGTGCTAGGTTCTACCCTATAATGCTACAGAGAGCATGTCAAAACTTCGCAATACAGAGAAATACTTAGGTACCTAACAGTATACAAAATCTTATTGACTATACCCCACCAGGAAAATAGCATTTAAAAAAAAGTTAAATGATTGCAGATGGTTTCTTCATAATTTACAGTTTGTACTCACTCTGTGACAACAATTCACTTATCAAAAAACCCAATAAAATCCTTCAATGGGAAAGATTAATTAAATATCAAATTAGACATGGGGTTTACTTCACAATAAAGTGTTGGAAAGCATCATAAGACTGTATACTAGTGTCTGAAAGAGTTACTGAGATAAATCTTGTCAGCTCTCATGGAAGTATGAAATATAAAAGCCCTTACTTTGAGATCCATCATCTTAAATTTGTGCACTGGCATTAATGTTATTCTCAATTTTAATTTTTTTTTTCTTGTTTATATACTTTCGTGTACAGAAAGGTAAATTTACAATCCAGATTACATGGTATTAAGCATGGGATATTCAACCTCACTATATTTACTTTCATGGATAGAGATATATGTGTACAGAACACACCTAGGTACTGTTTTATCTTCATCTCCGTAGTTTCCTTGCTAACTTTACTTTTTGGATTAAATACGTGCTGGTAATTGAGTGATGACAAAATATCATCAACCACTTACACATCCTGTCTGTCATGAACAATGTGTGCACACCATTGTATTGAATTGATTTTTTCTAATCCCAATTTCTAATCCCAGTTTCTAGTTAGAAACAGCTCTGAAAAACTAGACACTTTTAACGGTTGTTAGTTGGCCATGCATAACCCTTGTTGTTGAACCCATTTAGGAACTAGAAGAGAGTGAAAAAGAGAGGACAGTAAGGTGTTTGAAATATACTTTTCTGCTTAATACTGCGTAAGTATCATTTACAGAGGAAATTAATATGACAGCAAAAGTCCTACAGAACCATTTAATCCTCTCAGGATATACATATATGTATTGCTTCAGTGCCATTTGAATGGTCTGTAGACTTGGAACTAATTGTTTCTTTTGTTTTCCCTCACTAGCAGGCTTGTTCTTGCTTGCAAACTTGTTTTACTTCTAGTTCCATTCGGAAAACCTGCCTAGCAGATGAACACGCGAGTGTGCTAATGCACACATGCATGCACGTGCACATACACACGCATTCTTCTACTGAGTTAATGCTTCTGTGAAAATAAATTAGTGAAAATCACTGACCATTAATCTTTTGATGTAACTTAGAGAGCAGTAAATTTGAGAGCACTGTCTGCAACAAGATACCAAGTAAAATAAGAGTATTAGAATGTACAGTCATTCTGGACTTAAGCAGATTTTCTAGTGCTACAAACAACGCTCAAAATACTTACTACATACATGCAGCATGTGCCTGTGAAGTCTGAGGAAAAAGAAACCTCTATAGCCATTATAAGTAGTATTTTATAAATGTGGAACCATGTCCAATTTACATAATTAATTTTTCTAAAATTTAATAACTTTACCAATTCAGAAAAACATGGTAACATTATTGAAGGTAGTGTTATAATGTAATGATATAAACCATTAACTTTATTTAAAGCTCCTAGAGCTTTAAGCAGTTTTGTAAACAACTCATTAGTCTTTTTTCATTTAGCACAATAATTACAAGTACAGAGCACATATTTGTATCTATATATGTATACCTGATGGCCCTACTCTCAAAAGACAATTGAGCAACATTACAAAGAAAAAAGCTAAAAGTAGGGATTTTCAGTTGAGTAATTGTTTCTTCTCAATTTAAATTGCCATTAAGAAGGCAACTCCACAGAGAATGTGGAGCAGTTGATATTGACATTTCTAAAATTTTCATCTTCGTAAACATTTTGAGGAGATTTGCAATTTAAGATTGATGGAAGTAATGTATAAATAAAGAGTAAAGAAAGAGTAGTAATATAACTAGGTGAAAAATGCAAGGAAGACAGACAGTGCCCAAGTGCCACTAAGTACCCTTTTAACTGCCTAAAAAACATTTTTTATTTTAGAACTGGTGTGAGATGTTGCCTTGAATGTAACCATAGTTCTTCACTAAACCCCACAAACTCTAAGCAAGATTGTCCTATTCACTTTACCTAATTGTGTACTCCATCCATTCAGTTGCCTCACAAAAGACATTGTCATTTCCAAAAGTTGTTCATACCTCTTCCAAGCAGTTTATGGATTTGAAGGGAAAATGCATACTTGATAGATAGGCTGGTATGAGGTCCTTCAAAGTACATACTTTTAGGGTCTATTTAACAAATCTTAAATTTAATTTGTATATTATAAGAAAGTCAGTTTGGGGTTTGGGGTTTTTGTTTGTTTGTTTTGTTTTATTTTGTTACTAAGTTCAAAGACTTGTAGGGGTGACAAATTAAAGATGGTTAGTGTAAGTTATATATACAGTATCTCACCTTAAAGCTTCAAACTTTTGAAGTCAAAAATTTTTGCTATCAAAATTTTCTTGATCAAATGGGGAAAAAAAGAAGGTAAGCTTTAAAGGAAAAATTTGCAAACAGAATGAGATTACTGGCAAATTCTTTTTAAAAATATTTAAATATTAAGTTGTTTTAATTGAGGAGTCCTGACATAAAGTATGTAATATGTATGAGAAGTCACTTGAGAAAAGTAACAAATTTCCTGACAAAGAGGAGGACACAAAATAAACACAATAGCGTCACTGCTGATATTTCCAGTTCCAGTTGTTCATGCAAATGCAGCTTACCCTTTCAACTATTACAGTAGGATTGTGCACCACCATCACCATGTTTTTTCATTATTTCCACTGTCAGGTAGCATCATTCACACATAACATCTCTGCACTAACTCTTACTTATGAGGAAATCTTGAGTTTAAACATGATACACAGTTGTAATACTATTACTGCAGAATCAGTCATCAATATTTCAGAGATTTTGCTTAGATGATATCAGTACGATTGCTATCAAAAAAGTATTTCTTCACTGGAAAAGTATTTCTTCACTGGAAAAGTATTTCTTCACCTGGATGTAAGCTCCCTGGGACTTAGATAGCAAACATGGAGGTAAGCTACTAATCTAACTTGCAAGATATACCGTCAGGCAGCATTATGAATAACTTACTATCAGCCTCCATCAAAGATCTGCAGCTCTTGTGTGCCTACAGTTGGGATAAGTTGACCACTTTTGGCCCCTGTGTACAGGATATCAACAAACTGAAGAGTCCAGACAAAGGTCATTGGATGGTTTGGTAACTTGAGCATGTGACATACCAGGAGAAACTGAGGGAACTTGATTTGTTTAGCTTGTAGAAGAGAAAGCTGAAGAAAGATCTGGATGTGATCCTCATCTACCTAAAAAGAAGTTATAATGATGTCAGAGCCAGGCTCTTCTCCACAATGTACTTTAATAAGATAGAGGCAATAATCAAAAGCTGCAACAATGGTGGACCAGGTGACCTGTGGAGGTCCCTTCTAGCCTAAACTGTAAATGACGTACCTTTTTGAGGGAGGAGAAGCCATCTGGTTTAACAACACATCATCTCAAGCAGACAATTGTGCAACACAATACTACAGTGTTCACTTATACACAAACAGCTTGGTTTGTAATGGTGATCCTGATAATTAATTTTAAAATGTTTCTACAGTAATTTAAGTGTGTGACAAATCCACTTACAGCTTCTGGGGTTTTTGTCTAGTTTTTTTCTAGGTCTTATGTGAAGGTAAGGATGACAGTGCATCCCATTGACAAGAGAAGGCAACGGACCCAACTAAACTTTATTTTCCTGACAGAAACCCATAGTTTATATGCAGTGTGTTAAAATCTATGTTTCTCTGCAACATTATGCTAAGGGGATGAGGTAAAGGATATTGAAGTGATATGCAAGAATGAGGGAGTTGAGGCACGAAACAAGTATATCGCGATACTACAATAGGAAATGCACATGAAAAATTCAGGTAGTTTGAATCATTCTTCTGGTCAGCACACTACAATTACATTTGCAAAACTGTACTAGGTTCAGTCTGAATGCAAGTTTTTGGAGGGTCATAGGGAATGTTATGCTACAGATATGAACTGGGTAAGAACTGAGGGACTGAAAAGATGACTCAACACTGCAAGGATTATTGTTTCCCTTTTGTCTCTTCCTTTGGACACTTCAAACACCTACTGCTAGTGAGGATGATAACTAAATGGGGGGTCTTTGATTTGTTAAGAAGCTGCTCATTGCAATGATTCCTGGGAATCTAAGATAGTGCACAATTTAAATTAATATGGTTATCATTCTTTGCGTTGACATGAGGTTGTGAGTTTAAAAATGGAGTAAAAATTAATTTAAAGAAGCATTACGTGGTTAGAGAATGACTTCACAGCCTTTTGAAACGTTCTTTATTGTAGGAAATACTGGCTCCTTACTTCTTTATGACGTGATTGGGCCAAGAACAGGAAGAAGTGATCCATGACTGGCAGCCAGCTTTTAATGCCACACTAAACTGTGTTGGTGGTCTTAAAGAGTTGAAAGTGCCATAGTAGATTAAAGAGGGCATTTAAGATTGCTTTTGTTTTTCCATGAACAATACAGGTGCTGACCTGTCATTGTCCTGAACAGTGTATCTGAAAGTTGGAGGCATTGTCATTTACTGTAATTTTTTCTTTAAAAGTAATATGAAAGCATACCTAAAAGTTAAGTGGATTTGTTCCTGTTGGAGTGACAGCATGATTTAGTATACTTATGAATAATTTAATTAAGTGTTCCTGAGCTTGGAGTTAGGTGCATAGGTTCAGATCCATGAAAGTATTTAGGCACATCAGATACTACTGTTTAGTAGAAGTACAAAAGGTATTTTTTTCTTAGTGAATAAGAACGTTTTTTGAATGTTTTTGTTTTGGGGTTTTTTGCTTTTCTTTTGTCCTAGCACAGAATAATAAGACATAATACATAAATATTAACAGCCAGCTTTTGTCAGATAGCATTACTTTCCGAAAACATTAGCTCTAAAAATTTTTGACTGAATTGGTTATGCTTGAATCTAAGCATATTTCTCATTATTCACCTTCAGTACATTTTAAATCCTTCAGAATAGTCACAGATTATGTTTTGGAAAGCTTTGAAAGAAATCAGTGCTTTAGAACTTCAATGGAGCTTTGGTAGTTTTGGATACAATACCCACATACCATTCATGATTTTTCAGCTTCAGGGTTAAATTCAGTCATACGTGGAAAGAGTTAAAAGAAAGAGAGATATATTGTGTCCTAGGGAAAATTTGTCGCTGTAGACCTGATGATCTTATCCTTCATATCCCTTGTGAATCTTTCAGAATGCACAACCACCTGTTATTCCCCTTCTTCCTCCAAAATAGTTAAATATTGAAAAGCTGGCATAAGAGATGTTAGAGATAGAAAATGATTGATATTTTCTGAGATAACAGTTGTCTTGCTAACATTTTTCGTTATATTTAAATCAATATTTTTTAATAAAAGAATTCTAACTCTTGATCCAATGGATTAAATTATTGAAGAGGATAATTATTGAATTTTTTTGAGTTCATTCTAAAGCTGAATGCTAAGGGAAAACCTATGTAAGGTGAAAAAGTAATACATCTAGGAAGCTGTCAGATAATTACATCTCTGAGATATATTTGTATATTAATATGTTTATATCAATTAGGTGATTTAGTATATGCAGAAAAATGTTTAACAACTGCAGGAAATGATACTGTATTTTTAGACAATCAGCAAAGAAATATTGTCCAATAGTTACTTGGAAAAATATGGCTGATTTCATGCAATAGTTTATAATATTGGGGTTTTTTACTCTTTAGTTGGAAACCAGGTTACACTTTCAAGAATTTCTTAACATGTTGATTTGGAGGTTTTATGTCAGGGCCCTGAGGGCACTGTTAGCCTCGCTCCGGATCCTTCACCACCCTGACCATTGCCCAAGACCCTATTTCAGCCCAGCTTGGGGCCTTCAGTCCCTACCCCAGCTATGCTGCTGGTCCCCAGCACTGTTTCTGTCTTGTCCTTTGGATTCCCTGCCTTGGCCTTGGTGCTGGCTTGATCCCTGCCATTGCTTAAAGTTCCTTGCCCTGCCAACAGGACCCACTGAGGTCCCCACAACTCTGATACCCTGGCTGAACCCATTGGTGAGGGCTTTGTGTGTCCACGTCACAGCCACCTTCAGCTCCCAGCTCACAGACCCTTGACACCACTCTCACCACTACTTAAGAACTTAGAAATTTATGGAGTGATTTTTAATTGAACATAGCCCAACAATCACCTGTGTAACTGCAGATGTCTATAGAAATCTAACTGCTTCCAGAGTACATGGAATAGGATTTCCAGTGCATAGGTTGGTGGGAATTCTTGATTTACACTATCACAATGATTTATGATTTATTTATTTAATCTTAATTATTTAATTATTTCTTTCCTTTTGAATAGGTTTTTTAGGTTATTTTTATCTTGCTTACTCAAACAAGTCCTCATTTGCAAGCTAACAAAAAATGTTTTTAAGTTCAAGAGCACTTTAAAGAAGGCACATAAGACGTTTGAGTCATTTGAATTTTAAAGAGTTGTGCAAATCTAGTACTCTGTTCAATAATTAGCAGTGACTGCTTACCTAATTGCACTTGATACAGCTTTAGTAATGAAACCAGAAAACTTGGTTCAACACAAGATGGAACATTCTAGTGGCAACAAAAGTGTCAGGAAACTTCATTCCCCAAACTGAAAAAAAGAGAAATCACTTTTATTTACTGGAATTAAACAGTTTGTTTTCTGAATGATAGACATTTTTAATTTACTAATTTTCATAATCAGAGAGGCCAACTGCATAATGCCAGAAAAGCCTGGCACTAATTTTGTGTCTGCATGTATTACTGTATCTGTATCATTATAAATCTATATACATATTGTACTGGGTCTGATTGAAATCAAGTTAATTCTCTTCACAGCAGCATATATGGTGCTCTGTTTTGGATTTCTAACCAAAACAGAGTTGATAACACACCAATATTTTGGCTATTGATGAGCAGAATTTGCACAACAACAAGGCTTCCTCTTTTTCCCACTCTTCTTAGCCCAGCAAATAGGCTGGGGGTGCACAAAAAGTCAGGAGGGAACAGCTGACCAGAATTGACCAAAGGGATGTTCCATACCATATAATGTTGGGCTCAACAATAAAAGCTCAGGGAAAGGAGGAGGAAGCAGGAACATTTCTAGCTGCCTCCTGATGGAAAGTAATGAATAAATTCCTTATTTTGCTTTGCTTGCACGCTCAGCTTTCCTTCAATTATTTCTTCAATTATTCTATCTCAGCTCACAAGTTTTCTCACTTTTGCTTTTCTGATCCTTTCTCCCATCACTCCTGGCCTGGGGAGTGACCAAGTGGCTGGGGGGGCTGCTTAGCTGCTGGCCAGGGTCAATGAAATATATATATACGCACAAGTTTTCACAAGCTTTGAACTTCCTCATTTGCAGTTTGTTCTCTGAGCCATTAGAGTGAAGATAGTTCACCTTCTAAACGTTTTTCCTGAAGCTCCATATTCTAGAAAACTTTAATATTTGTGGTGGGATTTTCTGATTGTTTGTTTTGTTTTACTTGACATTATACTTTCTCATGGTAAAAATTTATCAGAGAAACTCCAGTGAAGTAATAGGAATCATAATTGGAGTTCCAATGTTAAAATACCCGGCAGAGTTTCCAGCGGATGATATAACGAGATAAGTAAAATGAAGTTATTCAGACTTGACTGTAAATTACCTGACAGTGTCACCTCTGAAAGATGTCTTCAAATTATTGGATCCTTCTTTAACAGTTGAATCATTTCCCTGTTGTAATCAACAGTGGCTTCAGAGTGCCTAACTACCTGAAGAGTTTCAATTTTCATACGATTTTGTCAGTTAACAGTTTTGCATGAAGATACCCAAGGGTTTCAACACGTAAAAGGTGTTTGTGAAAGCAATTGAGTTTTCTACAAAATGTCTATAGTGCTTTTAGCCACATCTTCACAGTTCTTCATTTTTAAGTACTGCTTGTCCTGAGGAAACAGTGAAAAAGCAGTATATGCAGGTGATCCCAGTACTGCTGTATAGGCATATATATAAAATCTTCTTCTGACCATCACAATTAAATAAGGGTCAAACAAAATCTGTTTTTGAGACTCACAGAGAATTCAAACCAGTGCTTAAGAGAAACCTGAGATAAGTGAGTTTGTGTAAGAATCAGAAACAAATCTTCTGCCTAGAAAAGATATATTTGGCATTTGGATATTGTATTTTACTTTGAGTTTACCAGATAGTCATTGATATTTTAGAGTTAAATATTTGGCAAGAAATTTGGTTAGAATGCATATAATATGTTGCATGCCTCTATTATTGAATCTCAATGTTGTCATTGACTTTGAAAAAACAGCTATTATACCTCTAGAAAAATGATTATTATAACATATTTTTGGTTTTGTTGTTTAACAAATGAAGTTAGCTGATAATGCTAATTTGCATTCATTTTCTTGGAGCAGGTTTTTGTTGTCAGGTTTTCTTTATGTATTGTGAGACTAGTATCATACCCTTTGGTAAAAAGCATATATATTCCATGCAAATATTTTAGACAAAATGGTTAACTTTGGGCTTTATGAGATTAAATTTGGTTTGAAACTGTGTTACTTCAGTACTACAGTAACTCTTGAATGCATGCAATTAATATCTCATAATTTTTAGAAGTTCTTCCTTTAAAACCATCCCTCAATTTTTGTCCTCTGAGATGGTGTGCTATAAATACAAAGAGTAATACGAAGAACTGCGCTGCATATGCTGCACTGGCACAGGTATTTTCTGTATAGTATTTTCCTACTCTTTATAATAATTTATGTTCTTTTTGCTTCAGCACTCAGCGTACTTTGGAAGGACGGGTCATTCTCAGAATTACATGGGTAATAAAAATTCAAAGTCTTGAATTCTTGCATTTAGCTTTAATCTCAGTGAATTTCACTGTACAGGGTGATGGAGTATGTCTGGAGTTAATGGTGTGCAATCCCAGTCCCTTAGGAGGGATGAAACATGAAATATGCAGCTAGCTCTTGTCTACTTCCCCTGCCCTGGCACACAAACACCAAAATGTTTAAGTACTGGCTATCAGAAAGCAATCTTTATATTATACAGAAGAAAAGGTATTTTTAGGTTCATACTGGGGAGAAGAATACACCTGCCCTGTCTTATGTTTTTGCCTTCAAAAAGCAAATAGAATAAATGGCAAGAGGTTATATACTTGGCAGCAGAGGAAAAAAAAATCAGTTGTAAAAGTGCTGTTAACATACAGAAAAACATAGATTGGCAACACCTTCAAGAGATACTCCTGGGACAGCTCTTGCTTGCAATCTGAGAAACAACTTTGATAGCATATCTTGTCCATTGCTGCGGTCTAAGCTCAGAATTACCCTCTGCACAGGAATCACAGGCCCCACAAAATTGCTGGAACTCTGCCAGGTTAGGCTACAGTGCTCACAAGCAGATTGATGCTTTATCCTGAAACAAGGTTGAGACCCATCATTCTGGCATATAACTGCTAAGTCTCAGAAAAAAACATGAATATAGATCGGAAAGAACGACTAGGTGGAATCAGGATCCTACAGATAGTACAGCAAGCTAATTTGCACTCGCTCCTCTCCCCCTCTTCTGTGACTCTTTGTCATCAGCCACATGCAAATATTTGGTGGGAAAATGCCCTCCTCTCCTTCCATCTACACACACACAATTATCTTTTTCATTTGCTTTTATCAACTTTGTGAACCACTCTCTTGAGTGCAAATCCAATTACTAAGGTAAATAAATAAAAGACAGCTAAAATTCTTTCCAGTATATTGACAGGAAAAACTTCTATTTCTGTAAGTATTATCTGAGATAATATAAACAGGTCTACCAATATTTTTTCTATTTATTTTTTTCAATAAATAAGAAGCATTCACCTTTACTCAGATATTGTTATAACATTCCAAAGTCTTTTTAGGCAACGGTCATAGGGTTCGTGGCTCACAACTGCTGGCAGCTGGACCTGTAGTCCTAACAACCTATAGAATACTTAATTCACATGCACCAACTCCCCTGAAGACTGCAGAACACGTTAAGACAAGTAGCAAACTCCAGATACAAGAGTTAGAGTCCCGAACTGCAGTTACAAATCACACAGTTAAGCAAAAAATAACAACAGAAAAAACTAACTCCTAGCTCATGCACTGGTGGGGGAGCCCTTGTCTTCCGCAGCTGATCAGGCAGAATTCTAAAGCAGAGTTGTTGCAGTAAAACTATGGTGCAAATAAACAGTCAGGTAACAGTAATGAATTTTGCTCCAACCCCTTTGAGATTACAGTAAATTGGCCTTCTAGATACTCTTCTCCCAGACTTAATGTTCCACCTTTTGGATAACTCCTGTTCTGTTGTAACATTCCTTCCCTATAGGCAAACTGCGTCTTGAAATAACTTAAGCTCTTTCTTCATCTATTATTTCATTCAGATGATCTTTTTAGCACTCCACTTACTCATTAAAAAATTTTGCTCTTATTTTCTGTTGAAACCTATGGTACCAATAAAGGCACTACTGTACTCTGCTAAGTGTGATTTGGACTCATATTGTGATTTAAGTATATTAGAGTATCATTCTGCGCAATCAAAATCCCATGTAATATCAGAAAACTTCAAACAAGTAAATTTGGTGTTAATCAGTAAACTCCTCACATGTGGAATATGTAAAAGAAATCAGACAGTGAATATTGGACTCCGACAACCTTTTTCTAATCATTTCCACTAGGCTATCAAAACAAATCATCTTATGTTTGAATAGTTACATGATTCCTGCCCCACCCCTTCTTCTGTGTCCTGTTCTGGGCTCCCCAGTTTAAGAAAGTCAAGGAACTACTGGAAAGAGTCCAGCAGAGGGCTACAAAGATGATCAAGGGACTGGAGCACCTCTTTTATGAGGAAAGGCTGAGAAATCTGGGTCTGTTTAGTCTGGAGAAGAGTGAGAGTGGATCTCATCAATGCTTATAAATATCTAAAACGTGGGTGTCAAGAGGATGGGGCCAGACTCTATTCAGTTGTGCCCAGCACCACTGGGGCAATGGGCAATTGGCACAAACTGGAACACAGGAAGTTCCATCTGAACTTGAGGAGGAACTTCTTTGCTTTGAGGGTGCCAGAGCACTGGAAGAGGCTGCCCAGAGAGGTGGTGGAGTCTCCTTCTCTGGAGATATTCAAAACCTGCCTGGATGCCATCCTGTGCAACCTGCTCTAGGTGAATCTGCTTTGTCAGGGGGGTTGGACTAGATGATCTCCGTAGGTCCCTTCCAATCCTCAGCATTCTGCAATTCTCTGGTTCTGTGATTATTGCTCCCAAACACACTTAAAGAGACTCTGTATCTTTGTCCATCATTTTTCTGATGAAACCAATAAGATTTTCAGTTTTTTCTTAAAATAGATGCTCCTTCCCTGATTATCCTAGCAGCCAATTGTTACCCTTGTTGTAAGTTAACCTGGTTTTAAAGATAGGTAATCAGAACCACACAGAATATACTAATTAAGATGCTCTTTGGGTTTGTGTTTCTATTGCCTTTCTCTGCTGCAGATAGTCTGTCTGACAGATCTTAGCATCACTTTTCCCTTTTTTTTCATAGAAACATAGAATGGTTTGAGTTGGAAGGGACCTTAAAGATCATCTAGTTCCAACCCCCCTGCCATGGGCAGGGACACCTGCCACTAAACCAGGTTGCTCAAAGCCCCATCCAACCTGGCCTTGAACACCTCCAGGGATGGGGCCTCCACAGCTTCCCTGGGCAACCTGTTCCAGTACATTTTAGCTTGTAATTGTAGCTTCAGTTCCTACATTGTAGCTTATAATGACCTGATCCTATGACTAAAAAATATACCTAGATGTCTCTTGTTTTCTGTCAGTTTCAACTAATGATGTATTTCTCTGTAGTAGAAGTCCTCATTATTATTCCATTAGTCCATGACTTTGAAATTTTTTACGAAGAATTTTATTTCTTTTTCTACTAGGAAGAAGGGTCTAATTATTTTTGTAGTATTATCTCATCCTTCACAGCATCAGCAATACCTCCAAATTATAAGCATACATTTTCTTCAGGATATTAATGAGCTCAACTTTACATGTTTAAGCAAATTTTGTTTTTCATATCCTCATTAAAATATCAAACAAAAAATAATGCACCCATTGGAAACAGGCATCTTCCAGGATGCAGTTTAGTGCAGAGTTTTGCAAGAGAGGATGGCTTCAGTTCTGAATCTTGTCCCTATTCAGGCCTTTGTTACCAATGAGAGCTCAAGTCTCAGATGAGGATATATTAGCCAATAAATACACCTCGCCTTTTGTTATTGTTTATGTTGTCTTCATCACTTTTACTTTCATTAACAATTAGAGGACTGAATTGTCATCAGTGAGAATTTTCTTTGCTATCATAGACCACTGGTACAGCATTATTAATTTGGAAGCTTGCAAATTCTACAAGCTCTTTTATGTGAGTGGTACATGCATGTGGCATCCATTTTATTGTAGTTCTTAAAATCTATTACATAGAAGGTTGGATCATAGTCTCCTTTTTCAGCAATGGCTAGATACAGGATCATTGTTTTTAAATACTTACATGAAACAATCATATTTCAGGAGATCTTTCATAATGATTCTGTTAGTTGTTTGGATTTTGCTGCATTGTTAACAAAACTCTGGTTCTTGAAAGGCTGCAGTGTTTCCTAAGATGTTCAGAAGTGACTAATGATAGTGTCAGTTTGTGGCACGCTTAAAGAGAAGTTTTTAAGGAAGAGATGACCACGTTTATTTAAACATCATGACCCCAAATGAGAACTCAGATAGGAAATTTGCTGCTTAATCCAAAACATTGTTTAAAATCATGGTTTTTTTCTTTTTTGCACTACTATACCAGTGTTTCAACCACTTTAAAAAGTAGCTTTTAAAGCTCATCTTGTAACATAACAGTCATAATATAGAGAGAACTGAGGTTGTTATTGTATCTTTATTTTGAATACTGTGATTTTTATTTATTTCTCCTTTAAATTTATTTTGAATGGAACATTAGCTCCATCACTATCAGTTAGAAGTAGCTGCAAGTTGGGAAAGTTAATAAAATATTCTTGTGCCTTTGTCTTCAAAATCTTATTGTTTAGTGCAGGGAGAATGAAAAAAAAAAACCTGTTTCAGTAATGAACAGTATCTTAGTGTATAATTACCTTTCTTTGTAAACAGGGCAGTGCAAAGTTCATGATCATTCAGACACCATGGTACTGTTGTATAATGACATTTAGATTCTGGCATAGCACTGTTAATGGTGATTAATAAATAACAACACAGGAACTGTGAGTTCTAAAGAAGACAGAGCTCACAATTTGTAAACTGCCCTAGAACTTAAAATGGCCTTTGATAAATTATAAACACTGGCAGACCCACAGGGCTGAAATTATCAACCCATAGTCTGGAAGATTTATTCCTGGTCAAGTTTTAAACTGTTGTTTGTCTGTTTCTGGTTGCTAAATTGAATTAAGACTGCAAAATACCTTTGAGCTAAAGCACAACTATCTATTTATTTCAAACCAAGTCATCTGAAGCATGAAAATGCTACTTAAAAAAAAAAGTATCACTTGTAATTTTTTTAATGTTTAGGAATCTATGAGTATGTGCCAAAATTAGTCTATCCAACAGTATTATATTAGAAAAATGTATCCTTTACTTTTCACAAGGATTCAACATTTGGTTATGAGCAAAATCATGTTTATATTGCTTATAAATCAATAACGTCTTTAAAAATAACCCCCTTTTGGGTGAAGGAAGGTAGGGAGAAAATTAGCACTGGTTGACAGTTATATCAAAAGTTAATCCTCATACTGAAATAACCCGGGTTAAACTTTATTAGTATACTTCTACCGGTCCTCCAAATGACATTAATATGTGACCACAACGCTGATTCTGCCACAAGGAAAAAGAAAATCTTATTCTGCAGTTCTCATGCCTTTCCTCCCTTATAGTGGTTTGAAAAATGGTACAGTTTAAAGTAGTAATAGTGTTGTAGCACTATAAGGATATAAAAGTTCACAATAGAGTTTCTCCTCACAAACCTTGCTACAGTTTTTTATTGATACAATTTTTTCTGCAGATTGTTTTCCCTTGTAGATTTCTTGGTCCTTTTCTGAGATTGTAGAAAATGCTGGTAAGATTTCTTAGCAGAGACTGTAGAAAAATCCACTTCCTGCAGAAGCACCCGGGTCAGTTTGCTCTAGTTCATTGTGAACTGGACCAATATGTTTCTGTGTCACCATGTCTAGAAATCCCACCTGTGAACCAGAGCCTGGCCTGTTCTTGAAACATAACAAGAAAGGGAAAAAAACCCCATGCTTCCAAAAGTACATGCCTATACTGCAGTAAAAACATGGGTTTGGTCTGATGATTCTAGTACGAAGGGACAAGGATCTCAAATGAGCTGATAGTGTACAGGCTCTGATGGTGTACAGATGCGCTCTTAGTACTGCGCAGAAAGTTAGATAAATCTGATGTGTCTGTTTGTGTACTTTTGACTATATTTTCAACATGAGTAAGTTTAGATCAATGCAACAGAAGTTCCATAGCACAGTTACTGGTGCTTTAATAACCAGGTATCTGTCTTTTTACTTCCCACAGTTTTAATATGCCCAGCTGTTGATTTGTAGTTCAGCTTACATGGCCATTCCAAGACAAAATCTCCAGGGTGTAGCGGTGACATATATGAAATGGGAAACTGGTGTACATAAGAAATATATAAGTATAGATATAA
This sequence comes from Chionis minor, assembly GCA_013398295.1. Lineage (NCBI taxonomy): Eukaryota > Metazoa > Chordata > Aves > Charadriiformes > Chionidae > Chionis > Chionis minor. The sequence continues at coordinate 1,078,666 of VZSF01000950.1, read as the reverse complement.
GTATATACAAGTATATTCTAATGTAAGTATATAGTTTTATGTAAGTAGATAAAAATGTATGTGTAGATAAGAAATATTCTACACTGAGATAAGTGTTATTTTCAGATTTTAGTAGTGAACATGTTCCATGCAGAGAAAAGCATAGATGAATTTCCACATTAAAGAAAAACAAATTAAGTAAGAGGTACTAAAATACAGTAGTATTTATGAATTTTCATTGAGGATGCCAGACTTAGGAAAGGGTGCATTTTCAGATGAAATGGACATATAACAAACTATTTATTATGCAGATTTAACTTATTGAAGTCAAGGCTTGAAAATAACAACACAAAGAGAATACGAAATGCTGTTGCTTGACACTAGAGACAGTGGAGAAGATTTAGGGGTTTATCTTTCTAACAGGATTTGGAGAGCTTAGCACAGTCTCGCTTTTAGGTCTAGTATAGGAGCAGTTTTTGGTACATAGGGATTTGACAAACAAACTTTATTTGATCTCTGTGAGGAGCTTAAAGAAGACTCTAAGGCAAGACGGCGGACTACCCTTCATGAAGTAAGAAATGCTTGAAGTGTCACCCTAATCATTGGCCAGAAACTCTATAGATTTTGGTCAGTTCAGCCACATTAACCTTTGTTTAGCTCCTGGACTTGTGCCATTTTCTCCTTGTAAGTCCAGCATTGCTTCAGGCCATTAGAAAAAGCACACTGAATCCAGCACTGAGATTGGTGATGTGGTCAGTCCTGTAGTGCTTTCACAGCAGCTGTGTGGTGGTGATGGAGAAGCCATGAGTGGTGTCAAAGCAAACGTGTGACTCCTCAGAGCAGGCTGGCCCCGCAGTCCATGAATCCAGCATGCTGAGTGCTCTGGTAAAGGTCAGCCTGAGGGCTTCTGGCCATGCTGGGTACCAGACACCCTGCTGAAAATGTTAGATGTACATTCATGCCTACCACAGCTACGCACTTTGTTGAATAGTGGGAAGAACTTTCGGCTCTTTTCAAAACCAAGCCACAAAACTAATGCCTATTTCTTGCACTTGTATAGGATAAGAAAAATGGTGACATTCTTGTTCTTCATTATTCTCCTATTAAGAAGAACATTTCGATTCACTTTATGGGGGTTATTCTTGGTTTAGAGCGAGAACACAAATGACAGCAGAATCTCAGTAAAGCAATTGTTTGACATAAATTCCATCTCTCAGTACTATTAGTACGCCTAACATTTGCATCCATTTTCAAAAAGATCAATTTCTTTAAAGGATGATATGAATTATTGGTATCAGTTTTTTATCTATCAAACACTGAATTGTTGTCATTTTAACTTCAAACTGTTATCAATATAAGAAATCCTGCATTTTATTTCCTCAAAGCTAAATGAGATCTAATACCTGCCAATTGCTCTCTCTACTAGAGAGATGTTATTAAGAATTGTTCCCTGAAATGAACTTTCTTTCAGTTTAACACAAAATTACATACTTTTCAGCACAGAAATGGATATGATTGCATACAAATTCTATTTCAATAATTTAGTTAAGAATATTTATCTTCTTAATCTAAATTTAAAAAAAAAAAAAGTGTTTCTGTTCTTTTTGAGGGAGAACCAGGATTTTACAATGACACGGCAAACTGAGCTTCCAAATACCTTTTTCTGTTTGACAAATAACGTTCTTTGCCTGCAGTATTTTCCTTGAAAGTAATAAAGCCATCAAACATAAAGCCTAATAAGACTATTAGTTTGGGGCAATAACAAAGTTTGAATGTAAGCTTAAATGCAATCAGCATCTCTCCCATTTCTCTGAACAAGATGCAAATGTCTGAAATGCAGGCTGGTTTGATAGGACTCAGACAACTGTATCAACATATCAATTACATGTTGTGATTTTCTGGTTAATACAATGTAACAATAATATTCCTTAGTTCTACTTATTAGTAGCTTTAGGATGAAAATGGAGACTTGATTAAACTTATAATCATATATTTTGTCTGATGAGTTTATTTCTAAATTAATGAATGCAAGCAAAAGCATTTACCATGCACTGAGAATCAGGCTGTTTTTTGAAAGACTTCTCATCTGACCATGATTGCAATAGTCAGGACAAAAGCATTTAGGAATCAGCCTTACGGTGGGATGACTAAGTAATTTGGAAGTACATGCTCAGGAAAAAAGGAATACGAATTTATGTTTCTGTACAAGACTATAGCCTCACTACTAACCCCGCTTTCTTTCTGCTCAGGGTCTCTTACATAAAAGTATACAAAAGTATACAAAAAGTATACAAAAGTATATAAAAGGCATATACTATGTTACTGGCAATAAAAGAGAAATAGCAGCCAGTGAAATAAGTAGGCTTCCAATGAAAGAAAATTTTAGGCAGATATTTCTCAGAGTATTTCAAGTGCTGCAGCTCGTACTCTTAAATGTGGCCTGCTGACCTTGGGTCCCAGGATCTCGCACAGCAGCCATGTCCCACCAGACTGGTGACTCTGTGGCCTGGGAAGTGAGAAGCTTTCTCACAAAACTTTCACCAGAACAGGACTTTGTTCATGCATTTCATTCCCATTAGGTCATGCAAATATAATTTTTTTTTTTTTTTTTTGAGACAGATTATGCAAGAGAATCCTTCAGAAAACTCCACCTTTGGAAATATCTGAAAGTAAAAATTCACTGAGATTTGTTTGTGCTGTGTGCTAAAGAAGAGAGGAAGATTTTTACGTAGTTTGATTTTGAAAATTTGGGCTCTTTTCAGTTATGTGTTCCAGGAGCAAGGCTTGGGTCCTCAAAATCCTCATGTGATTAACATTCATTATTTTAATAAATGCAGTGTCAAAACTCTGATAAACATGCTACAGCCTATTTTATGACACATGACATATATTGTTACCCTTACTTTAGAATATACTGTGAATTTATGGATTTTATTGCCTTTGTGCTGGTCACTTTTTTAATCAATAATAGTTCATGGGATAGTAGTTTTATGTGTGTGTTATAACTACTCTAATCAAATCCTTCTGTTGTTTGGACGGATATTTCCACTACATAGATTAGATTTTAATGATTTTTATTGTGTTTTTTTGTTTACTTTTTTCCAATATTTTTGTAAAACAGCTGCAGGAATAAGTTCTTTGGAGGGAGTAGCTCTGAGTTGCAGAGGTGGACAAAAAAAGTTTTTGGTGACCTGTTTATGTTTCTGTAAGCCAGCTGGTTATCTCTTTTGCAACTGGCTCAAAACTAGTCAATCTCAAAAGATATCTTGAGATAAAAGGAGGTAAAAAAGCTTTTAATGCCACCTTGACTTTAAATACATCATTGCACTGCAACTTTTTTGTCACTCGTACATAAAAACAATGAGTAACTGAAGATTTTTACTGTACTTACAGATTAGTATGCACCTGTGATCACAGAAGCGTTTATTTCTGCAAAAGTATGAACTACTGGGTTTTATTATAGGTTTTCTTCTGATGCATGCCTCAATAATGTGAAGATGGATTAAAATGTTGTACATTGCTCCCCTAGAAACAATGTGTTCATGACTGAAATTTCTGGCATTTTATGACAGAAAACAAGAACTATTGTGGTTTAAAGGAAGAAAAATATAAGCTTGTCATTTGGCTAGATCAGCTGTGCTATTTCTGTCATTAAATTGAGGCACAAACTAAGTGGTTTGTTCTTTACATGCAACTGTCTCTTCTTAAATGAGAACAGAGTTAGTATTTTGAAATGTGTAAACCTAAAATACATTTGACTTCCTGCAACATCCTCAGGAAGGAATGCATAGAAATGTACTACTTATACAGGACAAGGACACAAAGATGTACTGTGAACACATCTCTCCAATTTTCTAGTTTTCCCATTAGTATTTTATGTAATTAAAAGGTAAAATTATTGTTCTGTGCGTGGTGTTCAGACTCACTCATTCCACAACAGCAGCTATGCTCAATGAAGTCGTTCTCAACGAGGTAGCCCCTGACAACTTCGCAATGAATGATTTTGTCCTGATGTTACCAACCGAGATGGGACTATTTTATTACTGTTTCCATTTTAGAGAAGGGTAACATGAGACACAATGATGTGCTTAAGGTCACACCTGAAAACAGGAATGGGCGAAAATGCAGTTTTTTAAGTAACTTACAAAATGTTATAAGTCTAGATGCATTTGAAAAATCTCATAAGGCATATTATTCTCAGGCTTAGCTGTTTGAATGCCTTTACAATCTGTCCTTTGTCACTATGAAAAATATGTTGGTCCTGTAGCTGAACAGTAGCTCTCACCACTCCAGATTTTCAAAATTGCGCTGCAAAGTAAAAGAAGGTGTCTCATTCCATATAATTTCAGCTGTTTGTAGAAAATAAGAATATTGTTGAGAAATAAAAAACCCTGAAAGCTCAATCCTCAGGGCTTTCTGGGAAAATTAACAGGTAGATTTAAAAATAGCAAGCACCATACATATTTGGAAATTCATGCTTACAAAAAAGTAGAATAGCAAAATTGCAGATGGTTATGGCAAATAAATAGTGGATTAAAATCTCATGCTTTAAAGTGAATTTGCATGATGTGAAAATGTATTTATAAGCAGAAAAGAGAGATAAGAAAGCTTTGGTGTACATTTTTTCTCTTGTGCTTTTCTTAGCCCTTAATCTCTCATTTAGAACATTTCTCCTCAGGAAACAGAAGTGGTGTTATGTGATTTACAATGAAAAACTTCATAATAAAGAAAAAAATAGTGAAAATTTGGTTAGCAAAGTTCAGGAACAATCCACTACCTGATTACCATTGGTCCAAGCTCTTCAGTGAAATTCTTTGGTAATATACAGACTTCCCAAAATCAGGGTGACTTTTTTTTTTTTGTTAATAATTGAATAATAGCCAAAATTTGAATAACTTATTAATCAAAGGGCCAATTTTACTTTAATTCATTTAGAGATTTTTTTCCAGCAATATGTAGCTTTAAGCTGCATTCTTTCTGTGGGAACATTCAGTAAAGAAGCAAAATTTAATGAAATAAGCAAAACATACATTATTAATATATCCTGAGACAAACATGCAAGAATTAGTGTCTAAACCAGTTGTATATCTTTCATCTTTAGACATACTAGTGTGCATTGTAGGTGTTATATACATTCATACAAATATTGTGGAACGGTATCTATATGAAACAAAAAGAAACAGGCTGTATTTAATTCATGCCATTTTTATTGTTCAAATAAGAATTTTTGTTCTTGTTTTCCCTGCTCAGTTTATTGTGCTGTGGTCATCACATGCTAGCTATATATAATTGGATTTTGCTTTTCATGTCTTGTTATTTCTCTGAGATGAGAAGCATCAAAGAAAGCAGTTCCCAGTTTGGTCTTCCTTATCTTCACCGCTTCTTTTTTTCCTGCTCTGGAACAATGACACGTGAATCTCTTCAGAGCCTTTGGGCCAGAACAGAAGGTAATAGTTGCGTCTCCTACTGTTTTTGCTATTAGTTGTCCTCCTGCTGGAGGTTTTTTAAGCTTTTGAAGGCTTGCCTTTGGAGCTCATGAAACTGAATCCTGAGTATTAATGCCTCCACTGTCCCTGAAATGCTTTTGTTTTTCCTGTCAGCCTCACTGGGAAGAGTCTGCTGCCAGAGCTGCCGTAAATAACTTTGGTACACCTGTCTGGATTTAAGCCAAAAAATAAAACAAATATGCATAAGTGGAATCAGCAAATATGAAGCATGATTTTTGACTACAGAATATAAATGTGTTTGGGGTTTTTTTTGTTTGGTTTTTTTGCTGTTGGTTTGTTGTTTTTTTTTTTAAATGCTGACTACTGCCTGGAAAGCCTCCGAACTTATTCTGGAGTACACTCAATTTAGAGCTCTGTAAAGGGCACATTTCAAGGCTGCACAATTACAATTCATCAATATCAGAAAACATTCTGAACAGCACCATTAGAATTTTGAATAAAGGGAATGCCAAAAATACCCAAGTAAAAGTGGATGCAGTGCTTAAAATAGATTTTGAGCTAACTCTTAATTAACAATAACTGCAGTGTAATTCATTAGGATTGAGCTGATCCTGACAGGAAAACATGATGTAGCACAAAGAATACACTCCCTGGCTGGCAGTGGTGGCAATCAACCTTCAGCTGGGGAAGCAGCTGCACATGGTTAGATGTGAAAGGTTCTGGAAGTAGCTGGAAAACTTTGAAGCTCATGGTTATTTCCCGCCTTCAAAGGTATGTGAAGAGCTCAAAGAAGAGAAGCACTGGGTTCCTCTCCTGACAGATGGTCTTGAGAAGCAAGAGTGACAAGACTTGTGTGTTCTTTTGGTTGCATTTTGATGTTGGAAAAGAAGGAAAGTCGCTATAGTAGCTAAAATAAAGCAGATCTCACGGACATTGTAATGGTATTTTAAATTTACCTAGAGATGGTTTTTTGCCCCTTTACTTTTCTGTTTAGAAGATGATGTTTTGCTATGGGGTCATGGGATGTGTGATTATTAAATAATAACACTTGCTGTTTTGAGGTATTTTCATCTCCCTTCACTTGTTTAAATAAAGCTGTCTTCAGGGAGCTGGCCAGGCTAGCAGGGAGTGTAGTCACCTGAAAGGAGAGGTGTAGGATTGGGTGTTTGTTTTAATGTAAGATGTACAAGATATGTCTGATGAACTAGTGAAAAAAAGATAACTTTCTAAGCATGAATCGGTGCCTTGTCTGATGTTTTATATAGTATTTTGGGACTTTCAGATAGCCTTTCCGAAGTACCCCTTCCAGTGTGTTTTTGTCCGTGTGAAAAATGCATCTATTCTGTTATCCTCTGGTCCTAACATGCTTTTCCTCCAAATGTATTTTAATTGTAATAAGGAATGCAAAATGGTGGGAAAGTCCGTTTTTAATAAGTCTTAAACATGTGACTATACACATAAATAGTTGAAGTGCTTTAGCGTATCCAATGCTGTACATCCCACAAGGAAGATAAAACAGGGGCTTTATGGAGTCAGTTTCTGTTGGGATTTTTTATTGTTTTATTGAGGGTTGGGTTGTTGGGTTTGTTTTTTTTTTTTTTCCTATGCGATCCAGAGGGTTCGCTTTCCTGGTGAGAGAAGCTTCTGGTTTGCAGTGAAGGTGAGGAGGAGAAGCAAAAAATGGATGAACGTTGTTTTTCTTTCTAGTCGCAACAGTCTCTGGAAAACCTACCATGGGATGGCTTTGGCTGTTGGAAGGAGGCAGAAGAGGCTTTTGGGAAACAATAACTCTTACAGAGTTATAGGGTTTCTGTGGACTATATCTCTTGCATCTTGAACAGGCTTGGGGAAGCAGGTCTGATGGGTCTTTCCCTGGGCTGGGTAAGCATCGTGAAAAATTCTGGAGGAGAAAAAAAATCCTAAGAGAATGGCTCCTCTTATATATTTAACTCCTAAACTCTGTTTATCTCCTCATGGCATGGATAATCAAAACTTCATCAACAACAAAAATCTCTTTCTTTTTACTGTTTGACACATTCTAAAACTTTAGGTAGTCTCTTGTGAAGAACTTGTCAATAACAAGTCTTGCAGTGAATAGAGGGCTCTCTCAAGGACCTGTCTTTACTCAACTGGATGTTAAGTTCCTGTCCAATGCCAATTTATATTTAAAACCTTTGACAACTTCCATAACAGGGTAGAGCCATGATGATTATTTCTCCCATTTTAATATAAGGGAGGTATAGAGAGGAGGAACATAATAGAATGACAGTAGTTCAAGAAAGATTATAGTGAGAACACTAACATCTTTCTGAAAAAGGGAATGTATGAAGTAATGTGTGGTAGGAAGATGTCTATGACGTGATTACTGCTGCTGCTGTGACCGCTGCCTGTTTTTCAGACTTTCTTGTTTACCTCCAATTGCCGGTAAATCACAACTGTCTCTGTCAAAAGTGAACTATCTCATTAGATGGAGAAGCTAAATTTTAAACCTTTATTATGAATGAAGTGATGTTTCTAGCAGTACCATAAGCTATGTTGATAGACTCAGCTGCAATCAACTTAGGATAACAAAAGGAAGGAGTCAAAACGCAAAGGAATGGTGCACTACATTCTTTAATCTGCTGTTTAGTAAGATACAGAGAACTGATTAGGCAACAATTCAGACATGAATGAGCTAATCTGTAACATGTATCAGTAGGAATGTTTTTTGCTAGCTAAGCTGTTCTCCATTCCAACAAGATGCTAAAATATTCACAGGTGTGAAACAGTCACAAGCACACTGTGGTACAAGTAGAAAGGTGTCTGATTACCACTAGTGAAAGCAAGATCCATGCTCAGTGGATTTTGAGGATGATCTATAATACCGGGATCAAAGCTGTAAAAGTTACGGACTCCGATTTTTATGCATAGCAATAGTTTTACCTTTCTTCTGTCTCAAGCTTTTGGGGTTGTTTTGAACTTTTAAAATCTTATTTGTAAGCTTGAAGACATAGAGAATTGGAGCAATAATGTGTTCAGAAAACAACTGCTGCGGCTGCAATTTTTCTTTTTTTTTTAGTTTGGTCCATATTTATTTTCCCTTCTTTGTGGTTTTTACTCATTTAGCTTTAATATTAAACTAATTAAACTATTTTCTCGTTAATTTTTATAGCATCTGTGTCTAAAAAGATAATAATTTTGCTTTGTCTTCTTAACATCTAAATGTTTGTTCTAAAGCAAGGGAGAGATGTTGATAAGTTTGAAGTCAGGGGTTCATGTTTGTGTGTGTATTTTTTATTTTTATTAACAACTTTGTAAGTTAATGATCATTCTGTACCTGTTAAGTACAAGCTAATTAGTTTGCTAATGATTAAACTAAAGTTTTAGTGCAGCTGCATGAAACAAAGTATCTCAGAGAGGAAACTTTATCAATCTTCTTAGCTTTTACTTAAGTTAATACTTTTTCAATAGAAGACGGTGATGGATAAATCTCATGCCCAAATGCTGAGAAAGCATACACAAGTATGCTTCAGCGTACTCAAGAGTGAGGAAAGGGGAAGAATGGGTTTGTAGAAGAATGAGTGGGGTTATAAATTAACATGATAATATCATGTTGAAGCTGATGCATGGGACCGACATAAATCAACTTTACTCACATCAAGCTGGAATTCATCTAAGAACAGGAATATTTGATTATTCAGATATGGAATTTACTGAATTCAGACTATCTGATATCACTTAAAACAATTCATCATTACTATTATTATAACTTGGGATTGTAAATCTAGAACATATTTTGTTGCTTTTAGTGATCATGAGGTGTACAACATTTTGACTGTATCAACTTTATTCATTATCAGATTCAACCTTTGTGTACCATGTATAAGTGTTTAAGTGGTAAGTAAAATTGTTGAATTTCTTACTACATGCATTACTCAAATTTAGTGCAAAGAGGCCTCCAAATCAATGCAGTCCTGAAGATAACTAGTGTATTTTGGCAAAAGTATAAATCTCACTACATTTCAACGTCCTCCCTTCCAAACTGTTTAAAAAAATATCACAATTGTTGTATCTTCTTGCTGCTCCACCAAGTAAATATACTGTCATAGATCTTCAAATTATGTATCTTTTAATTCCAGGTGTCCACAACCCTGTGTAATTTGTATCTATATGCATGTGCCAGTGCAATAACATAATTTTGTGCACACAGCTGTGTGGTACCTTAACTGCATAAAACAACAGCTATCCAAAAATATTATTTGGGGGAAAAAAATTCTGAAACCACAAGAAAAACTTTTTTCAACACTGAAAGTTGAAAAACAGATGTTATTGCTAGATTCTTATTGGCAGTTGTTTCAATAGAGACTCACTTATTATGTGAAATAGTATATAGCACTCATAAACAGGTTTCCAAAATGGAGTATAATATGAAAGGCATACCTTATGAGGAGTGTATAACAAGCTATTGCTTCTTTGGGGGAATTTGTATTGCTAGTTTGAACTTAAAATCAGTGAGTTTTACTGCCAGTTGCATCCTACAAAAAAACCCCCACAACCAAAACCATACTCTTCTCCCATTTTTTGTTTTGACATGAACACTGCACTGGCCAAAAAAAAAAAAAATTGAAGCTCATATCTGAATTTAATCACTTTCTTACAAGGTCTTCTCTGTAACCGCCAATAATAGTGAACTGAATATCCACTTACTGAGGAAAAACATCTACAGTAACTTTGTATCCACCTCTGCTGCCTCTGATGTGAGTCAGGGGGGAAAACCTTGTGCACGTAAGGTTTACCCTCAAGACAGATGAGAATAGTGGTATTGATACTTAAATTGGCACGTCAGCTTCAATAACAGCAAATGTACTGGCAGCATAATTCTGCCAAGAAACTGCTCTGCCTTCAGAAAAATCGTGGGTTTGGCAAGATATCCTTCTAAATACATATTAAGAAAAAAGGGATGGTGAAAGTGAGCTTTACAGCCACCTGATAGAAAACAACCTCTAGAAACTAGCCATGTTATCTTTGCTGAGTATCTTATTTGTAGCTTCAATTTTTGAATAGCAGAACCTGCAAAAGTTTTCAGAATTTTGGCAAAATGGACCTAGAGTATTGGGATGTAGGAGATGTTTACCAGTTCTCTGGTTTAAAGTTTATACATGGCAGCCTCCTAGATGCTTTTATGTTTGACAGGTTTGGATTATTGAAATTTCCAAGTAAAGAAGAAAAAGTGCCCAATTCAATTCTTGTTTACAATTTGTAACAAAACTCCCACTGTTGAGAGGGTGGGGTTTGAAGATTAACGCCATTTGCATACAGTAAAAGACCATTGACTGTTTTTGTTGACTTTCATTACTAAAAGATCTCTTACTTTTTGAGACCCCTCCCACACGAGTGGGCTGGTGATGTGAAAGGTGGAGAAAGGACATAGATGGGAAGAATAAGCTTAACCAAATAGCTTTGATTCTTTTCCCCTGAAAAGAAAAATTTTGGGTTACTGGTCTGGAAGTAACTGGCACAGGTAAACCTATATGTGTGGTGGTCACTGAACAAGTCTGCATATGTATATCTCTCTTAAAACCTGAAGCTTCTTTTTCCCAAAGGCAGCAAGTTCATTCTGATACCTTGAAAAACATGAGTACGCTAAACCTGTGCACTAAAAGTGTACAGCTTAGAAGGGCACAGTTTTACAGTGTCTAAAACACAATGGAACTCAAACTTGAAACCTCATGTAATCAGAGATACTATGTAAACTAAGGTCTTCTAATAAAAGTTAGAAATCTGTTGAGCAAGGAAGTTTTCACATTCAGTGGTGCCCATAACATATTTCAGTGCTACTTTGAAAAGTTTGTGGAAAGAAATTCGGATGAGATTTACTACTTTCACACAGTATTAAAAAATTATATCTGATCCAGGTAAAGAGGTGATTGGACCTGGGAGTTCTCACAAGTATACTTTGCTATGTATTACTCCAGGAATGAAGGGATAACAAGAAAGAAAATGCTGGAAGAAAAAAAAAAATCAACTACAGAATACAAAGCAGCATGAAAATCGATCAGCTGTTGTTCTGCTTCTCCTTGGTAAAAGGATTAAGAAACACACAGAAATGAAAGCAGCAGGCAAAAATGATTTTACCTGTTCACAAAAGAGAAAGAAACAGGAGTTCCTTAGCTTGTCTTTTCCTGCGCAGAAGATATATGGAAAAAGCCTCCCATGCAGCTGTTTGGATTTTTTTGTTTGGTCTTTTTTTTCCTTCAGTTTCAAAGTCTTCCTTCAAAAGTCTAATGCTCTCTTAGCAAGCAGAAGTCTCCCATTCCTTTAGCTATGACAGGTGTTGTTCAGGCAATGAGAGTTTGCCTGAATTTGAATGTGGTGGTGATTATTCCTCTGGGGTGTCATGCAAGTTTCCAGAGAGAAGCTGAGAATGATGTGCCACCATGTTCACAGAAAAATCTCTCCAGATGCAGCTGAAAGATATTTGATGCTAGTGTCTGACTCTCCTATGCCACTGAAGCCAACAGAGCTGTTTGAAAATTAATCTGTATGAACAAAGGTATGAATATTTGACTGTAAACTAACTTACGAGATTTTTTTTTTTCTTCTGATGAAACAACTGATAAAGGGTCTTGAGCAAGAAGTTAATCCTCTAAAATTTATATGAAACAGGAGTGTATCTTTAGCAATATAACAAGTCCTTAAATATAGTGTCCTGAAGTAGATGAAGCCTTGTCAGAACTGGTCTTTAAGGTTGCTTAAATCTTGCTTTAACTCTTTAAAAACTTTAGTAAAATTTAAAATAGGAAACTTAAGTCCACTTTCAGGCTGGAGACTATGGATGCCAAAGGCAGCAAAAAAGTAAGCTTTCCATTGTGCTGCATGCTTGGCCTGAGTAGATAAAATTATCTTGTACAAATGAGGATGAAGTAAGCACACTAAAATTAACTGCTTTACAAATTCACTTATTCTGAAGTCTTGTTTTATATGGAAGGAAATTGATGGAAGTCTTGCTCTTATGTGTAAAAATTACTTTAAAAAGTTACAGTATACAAGTAAGAATAATAGCGGCCAATACTTCTGTGGGTAGTTCTAAGAGACAGCACTGCAAAGGCAGCAGAGGTGGTGCAGTTGAAATGCACATATTTGTTTTAGCCGACTTCCTGGGAATGTTTTGTGAGCCTTTGAAAGTGAAAAACCTGGTTTATAGATCAAGAGAAGAGGAACCCTTTGTGAAATGATTAGCATTGTGAATCTTTTTATCTGGAAAACAGTGCATCTACAAAATAGAAACTTGCAATCTTAGTAATAAAAATCAAAGAAATGTCATATGCAACATGACTCCCTCTTTCCACATGTTTTGCCATTCATAAATTCTCTGAACCTTTTCTTCAGCTGAGGAAGGTCTGAGGAAGAGCTAGAAGTAGGCCATAGACCAGAAACAGTTGTCATCCTGTTCCCCTAGAGCGTGAGAGTCGAGTGGCAGGTAAGTTTTGTACAAAGTTAGCTTTAGCAGGACCTTAATTAAGTTAAGGACATGAATTATGTAGCAGTCTTATAGGTAGTACAGTGCTTGCTGCTGCTGGTAATTTGATGCTAACACAGGAACAAAATTGCCTTTGGGCCATGGGTTTCCAAGATCTCCTGTATGGTTCAGGAGTCTCTCATAATGCAAGACTAGAAAAGGAGCAGGAAGTCAAATGTGAAACTTAGCCAAAGCATCTCAGCTTCTGTAATCTCACCACTGTGGTACATCCTGAAGTTACAAAAGAGACTGAAGTCCCATCGGGTTTGCTTTTCACTGTGCAACTGTAAGATGCCACAGTTAAAGTTATGCTGGAAACGGTGAAGCTCAGAAACGGTGATCTTTGGTGTATGTATATGCTGCTTGATTATTGAAACTCTGTGTTAGTACCTTGGATCACCTGTAAATGTAGCACATGATCATAGTATATTCAAGTGATTAATTACCTTATTTTGCCCAGACTTATCAGCGTGACAATGATCATGATGTTTAGTTTTGTTTAATAAGATTTTTCTTCACTCAAGTTCGATAAATCTTTGAAAGAAAGTAAACTTAAAGACCCTAGGGCAACGAAGCTGGTGAAGGGACTAGAGCACAAGTCTTATGAGGAGTGGCCAAGGAACTGGGGTTGTTTAGTCTGGAGAAGGGGAGGCTGAGGGGAGACCTTATTACTCTCTACAACCACCAGAGAGGAGGTTGTAGAGATATGGGAGTTGATCTCTTCTCCCAAGTATCAAGTGATAGAACAAGAGGAAATGGCCTCAAGTTGCACCAAGAGAGGTTTAGATTAGATAGTAGGAAAAATTGCTTCACCGAAAGGGTTGTCAAACATTGGAACAGGCTGCCCAGGGAAGTGGTGGAATCACCATCCCTAGAGGTATTTAAAAGATGGGTAGATGTGGTGCTGAGGGACGTGGTTCAGTGGTGGTTTTGGCAGTGTTACATTTATGGTGGGACTCAATGATCTTAAACGTCCCTTCCAACCTAGGTGATTCTATGAATCACCACACTGCACCAGGTCCTCAAATAATGAAACAAACTAATAAACCATCAATATTGTGTTCTGGCATAACTTAATTTAAAGGGGTTTTTTTGTGGTGTACATTGTAGAATGTTATTCAGATGATACTTATTCAATTGTGAATAAAAATGTTTAGGATGACTTGTTTTCAAAATTGCATATTAATTTTCAGCTCCTAGATACACAGTATATGATGACATATGGTTTTTATATAGTCCTGATAAGAATTTTGACCTTTCATCATTTTAGAACTGTCTTTGTCCTAAAGATATGTTGTCAATATGTCTATGTCTTCAAAGAAAAGGAACGTCAGAAAGAAGCTTCTGGGAGCCAAGAAACTTGTTTCTATGGAAACACTTTGTTTTCTTTGAAACATTGTTTTTTCTTTAAAAAAAAAAACCCAACATATAAAGTAAACACTGTCAACATCACAGATGCAGATATTCATGTATCTATTCCGTTGAGACAGGTTTTGCTCAATTAGCTTTGTTTGGCAACTAATGCTGAAGAAATACAGCTTAGTTGCTAGAGATATCAACTAATACAGTGTTCTGGATCTTATTGGGTAGTGAGTAATTACCATCCTTGATTCCCCTTAAGATGGAACAAAGAAGTAACCTTGTGGCTGTTTGGGAACGCAAAACCAGGCAGGATGCAAGTACTGACCCAACACTGAAGATTCTTATTTCCAACCCTGCCTCACCAAGTTTCATGACTTGGTTAATGTCCTGGAAATAGATTTTTTTTTAAAAAAAAAATTTTTTTTAATCATGGCCCTACTTATTGTTGTTTGATACTAACCTCTGCATATCTAAAAGCTCATTTTCATGAGTAGAGTGGGATTGTGTGGCTTGTGAGAAGTTGAGAGGAGAAGAAATTACTAATCATATTCAAGGGTTGCTTCTGAAATCTTGAGGGTAACTGGCATGTGGTATTTGAAACAGGCTGCAAATCCTCTGTCAAGCTTGTGAATCAACTAGTCAAATGTTTGGCATATGTTGCCAAAAATAAATTCCTATTTACCTGTTCTCTATCTTGCTATAAAGACTTCATAACTTCAATTTATATTTTATAGCGGTATTTGAGAGATGACTTTTTCTGAAAGGGTAAGTGCTAACAGCGGTGGTAAATATCTGAAATACCTTGTTTGTCCTGTAGGTAGGGGTAAGAAGCCTGCATTCAAGAGTGGAATTACTTTGTGCTGTCTTATGAAAGATTCTGCTAGTGATCTTACTCTGCCCATAGCTAGAATGACCTTCAAGAACCTCATGAATTTCAACATGGTAAATGCAAAGGGCAGCCTGTGGGGAGGAAGAGGTCTTTGCGATCGTATAGGCTGGGAACTGAATGGCTGTGGAGCCGTTCTAGTGGAAATGACCTTGGTGCCTTGGCAGACACAGGCTGAGCATGAGTCAGCGGTGTGCCCTGGCAGCAAAGGTGGTCAAAGGTATGCTGGGCAGTACTAAAAAGAGCACAACAGGTAGATAGGGGAAGTGATTATTCCTCTCTACTCAGCACAGTAAACCCGATCCAGAACATTGTGTCCAGTTTTGGCACTGCATTGTAACTGTTATAAGAATAATACTATGTATGATTAATGATATAATATTATCTATATCAATAAACTGGAAACTGTTCAAGGTAGGGGGCAGGGCTAGAGCAAATGTTTGGAGGCTGGAGCATTTGGTCTATGAGGAGAGGCTGAGGAGCTGAGGTTTGTTCAGCTTGAGGGGGAGAAGGCTTTCAGGAGGACCAACAGCAGCTGCTAGTATCCATGTAGAAGTCATTAAGACGGAGCCAGGCTCTTCACTGCTCCAACAAAGTTGTCAGTTTAGACAGGTTCACCAGTGCCTTCTGTATTTAGTTGCTCTTGTTTTTAGCTAAACTTCTGTCAGCTTTTTTTCTACCACATTTAGCCACAGATATCAGTGTTAATTGAACAACATGTGCTCAGACTTCTGAGAAGGGAAGGAGAAGGGGTGGCAATTAAGGGAACGATGCAATCTTCTGTTTTGATTTTATTTATTTATTAGTTCATCAAGGATTTGATTAAAGGAAACAGTAGTCAGAAGTAGCGTGGCTTAAAATTTATTTCCTAAAGCAATTTTGTAGAACCAGGGTGGAGGTTTACAATTCCTTGGAAGAAGTTGTGTAACTCAAATCATGCTAAATATCTGTACTGCAAGATACTCATCTACAAGTAGCACGGATCAATACTTAAGGACAAATAAATTCTAGACTGAAGTCTCTTCGGTTCTTGATAGTATTCCAATAATTTACTGAAGATTTAAGGCTAAGCATGCTTTAGCTTTCCCCAGAAGACAGCCAAGTTTATCAGTGCAATGAGTGTTATTTTGTTTGAACTGGAAATGGCAAAGGAGACAAGGACGTACAACTACAAGGACGTACAACTACAAGGACGTATGTTATGGTAGGATACCAAAGATAGGTCTTACACAAATCTTCACAACTTGACAGCTCTTTGTCAGTTAGAGTCAGTCCAAAGACATAAGTTTGTTGGTCTGCCTTTTCTTTCTTAGTCCTTGGTAAATTGTCTTCTTGGTATCCAGCAAATTTAATAGTTGCTCTCAAAAGAAGCAGCGGTCTTCACTTTCTGTAGGACACTACTCTCTGCTCAGCAGAAAAATATGTTCATCATCTGATAGTCTTTTGTTTAGACCTCACCTCACTGGGGGGAGGAATTCATTGATGACATGTTGCCAATAACTTTTTTTTTCCCAAAAAAATTCTCTCTAAATGTTAAGTTGCGTCCTCATTTAGAGCTTAGAGTTAAAACTAGGACTGCAGAAAGATTCTTTTCTACAGTTTGTTACTGGGGCCTGGGAGTTCATTCATGAATCAAATGGCGGAAGTATTGTGCTGTAAAATGAAGAAAAGTTCATGTATACAGTGCTTATCAGGATTTTAACTAGATAGCATTCCTAAGTAAAGATATTCATGAAAGATGAGTCAGCTTCCAGAGCTGATTAAAGTTATAAATGTGGATACATAGATAATTATAAATGCATTTCTTGATTTCAAGCCCAGAACAATGTAAATTTTCCTGCAAGCAGATTTCAAAGACCAGTGAACAAAATGGGGTTGCAATTCAGTTTTAGTGTTCAATACCTCCAAGATTAGACCACTAGCAACAAAGAGCATGAATAAGATGTGAGATCCTTTTAGCAGCTAAATACAGCCTCATAAACACATCCAAATAAAGAGCTATGACAATTTTAATGAAATAACCATGCAACTCTCTTTACTGTGTGAATTCATATTTGAATCAGTGTTATCTACCTGGTTTTAATTTACAGTGTAACAGAAACTCACATTGTATGATCTGTGTACAGTATTTTCTTACATCTTCATTGTTCTTATGAGGCTGATTCCATACAATCTTTTGTGTTAAACAGGAATTATGCTATATACAGACGATAAGTACTTTTATTACTCTGTATTTATCATGTAGAGCATGTTATTTTCATTAACTTTCTTGTAGTCTAAGAAAATATATAGTGCTCACAAACTGCAAAAAAACAATTATGAAGATGGAATTCACAGCTTACTCTGAAGCCCTTATTAATTTGATGTACTCTGTTTTAGTAAACTTCAGTCTTCAAATGAGGTTTTACCTAAGTAACATTGAAAACTCTTGAGTCGTGCCAATAGTAACTCATAATGCTTAGGCTTTTCATAGCCAAGATGAACAAAATACAGAACTGAAGCATTACTTGCCTCTGACTTGCAAGTTCTTATAGCTTAAACAATTTATTGTGAGTACCAAGCAGAACAGACCAAAAAACAGATCTACACCAGCCACATGAAGCAGGGAGGAAGAGACTTTCTCTGAAAACACTATGTTTTTCTACTTTATGTTATACCTAACTCTGTATAGCTAGGAATGACAGTATTGTGTTCTGTAACTTAAAAAACTTTCTTCTATTGGCTAAATAGAAAACTAAGTTTGTTCTTCGTATCTATGTAATAGGAACTTTGAAATTCTTCTCCTCCAAGTCTAACTTAACAAAATTCTTATTTTTTAAAATATTTTCATGTTATATAAATATAATATTTTTATAATATATATTTTATATATTATAGCTACAGTTAGAACCATACATTTTTTACTGCCTTGTAACTTGATCAGTTGAATCTTTAACTTTGTCTTGCTTTTTGAAAGGCTAACCTATTTATTTAATTACAATTCTCATTTAGTGTAAAAACCTAAATCTAAGTCCTAGTTGATGCAGTCTTGGATAGGGAGGGTTATGACATGTGAGATCTTTCTTTGGAGGACTGTGACACTACTGGTGATAATCCTCAACCCTGGGATTTACTTGGGGTCATTTTTGTATATTTTCCTATCACAGCCTTCCACCTTCTCCCTGCTTCCCAGGCAGAGTTTGGAAGCCGCATGCTGCCGTACCATAGCCCCATTGTCCAGACGCACTGTTTGTCCTGCAGAGACTATGTAGAGGTGGCAGCCTCCAGACACTCACAGAGCAAAGCTAATGCAGGAGGGCACAGGCCACCAGACAATTGCTGCCACAGTTGAAACCATCTCCCAAGAAGTCAGGGCCAGACACATCCTGAGACCTAGAACTGCTAGCTTGCTGCGAATCCTCTGGCTTTTCAGCAGGAATGACAAAATAGTTTTCTGGGCTACACAAGTACTTCAACATTAATAGCAGTGGGCTACCTAAATTTATTTCTTTTACCACTGGAAATGTTTTGCAATTTTTTTTTTTTTTTTTTTGATAACAGAAGTAATGAACATCTTTCTTACTATTTTCTGTCATCTAGAACGAACATTATTAAGAATATGACTTCTTGTCTCAGCCTGATATATCATACTATTAAGTGTTTCTATAGAAAATACTTAACCTTGACAGTAGCTTTGAGTACTTCCTTTGGTACTTTGCAATCAAGGATTATAAAATAAATGTTCTGAAACGTACCAGTCAGTCTACCCATCACAAGACTTTTTGGAAGTAGATTCAGCCAATCAGGAATATCCGATTACTGAATGACATGTCTTGGTGTTTAAGCCCAGAACGTAATTCCAGTTCGTGCATGTGCTGACATCTGTTGTAGACTTCTAGTGTGATTGCCAAGGATATTTTTCATGAGCAATAGGGCCTGGGCACATTATTCATGGAAAATTTTTGAGATTTCTGTTACTGCAATACAAGGAATTAAGAAAAGTTCAAAAATTCATTGTATCAGCTCTGTAGATGTGTGGGTTTGTTGGCTTATACTGAAGATCTGTGTAGCCTTGCTTATTGCCCTGTTATGCAATTGAATGCATAAATAGACAACAAGAGGTCTAGGGACAGGCTCAACATATGCAACACATCTCTCCTTCATGCTTTCCTAGACCCCCAACTATTTTCACGAGTTCTTCTATGGCTGGCAAAGCTCTGTCTATTCAGTCACTCTCTTATTCCGATTTCAAATATTTGTCTAGCTTTTTCTTGAACGTTTGTAAACTTATTCCATTCACTGTCCTCTGTAACAAGTTTCATAGGTCTACTATACACTGCGTGAAATTACATTAAATAGAAAATGCTTGCTTACTCTATTTCAGTAGTAGGTAATATATGTAAAAACTGTCACCAGAGAACAAGCTGAAGACAAACCACTCTGAGTTTCAAACGTTTCTTGAAGAATTAAAAGGATATGCTGGTAAGAAATAACTTCCAAAATATCCAAATGAGAAATCTTTCACAAAACTTGTTGGTTATATTCAGTGTGTTGAAACAGGAATATTTTCCCCAAAATGTAGTATATGAAGTACTTCTTTTTCCTATCCTTCAATCATCAGATGCCTACTTTCTTCTGTGTATTGCATAACAGTGGACCCTGACACTTAAACAATTTCAATATATATTTTTCATGTCTTTTTTTTATTATATTTTTCCATTTATTAATATGAAGTACAAAAATAGTCAGGTTTTGGCTTGCTGCTACTTTGCTTTCCACATACAGCTGCCTCTTTGCTTCTCTTATTCAAATATTTGATGGAATGTGGCATTGTGTTACTGATTTAAAGGTTCACTGATCCTACTATAACTTAAATTAGATAATCTCACAGCAGAATATGCAGAATAGGAAGTAATTTTTTAAAAAAAAGCTGCAGGCAGTTGTTATTCTCTCCTGGTTTAGCCTTTCTTGCCTAAGCAATCAATGAGCCCAGAAGAATAAGGCATAGTAGATTCTTCTTTGAAAATTGACATCGATGTGATAATTATCATAAACCTGCATTTTTTATAGCTTAAATTAAGAGCTAAAGCAAGAATTTTTTATCTTACTTTAAGAACAAGATGATAAATATTCAAGGAAAACAATTTTTCCATTTTCTTGGAAATGTCTGAACATCTCTTTAAGGTCTTGTTTATCCCTTTCACTAGCAGAAATTACAGGCAAAAGGGGTGGGGAGTACAACAGTGATAATGTCCCTGTAAAACCAAACTATGATAAAGCCTCTGTCTAGAATTCCAGTGGTCAAGTAATGGATCTTAATTACTAACATAGGATTTCCTCAACTTTTTATCAACCAAATAAATTTGCTTGTCAGACTTTTCAAATCCAACTATTTATTATAATTGAGTGCATTATTCTGAAAAATATATATATGGACCATAACAATCCTTTCAGATGGTAAAAATGCATCTTCAGAAGTGCCTCAGTAAGTACTTCAGCACATGGTAAGTTAACCAAAAATCATTCCATGTAATTGCAGTTAAGAGTTTAAGCAGTCTTTCTCATCTGACAATCTAAAATTTCAGAACTACTGCATTTTAGTACAGTCCCTTGCCTTCTAAATCCTATTTATACAGAATCAGAGGATCACTGGATTTGGAAGCAACCTCTGGAGATCATCTGGTTTAACCTCCCTGCCAGAGCAGGGTCACCTACAGCAGGTTGCACAGGATGGCGTCCAGGCGGGTTTTGAATGTCTCCAGAGTTGTAGACTCCATCACCTCTCTGGGCTGCCTGTTCCAGTGCTCTGCCACCCTCAAAGTAAAGAAGTTCCTCCTCATCTTTAGATGGAAATTCCTATGTTCAACTTTGTGCCTGTTACCCCTTGTCCTGTCACTGGCCACCACTGAAAAAAGACTGGTCCCATCTTACTGGCACCCTCCGTTTAAGTATTTATAAGCATTGATGAGATTTCCCCCCTCAGTCTTTTCTTCTGCAGACTAAAAAGACACAAATTCCTCCGCCCTTCCTCATAAGATGCTCCAGCCCCCTAATCATCTGCGTAGCCCTTCGCTGTACCCTCTCCAGCAGTTCCCTGTCCTTCTTGAAGTGGGGAGCCCAGAACTGGACATAGTACTCCAGATGCAGCCTTACCAGGGCAGAGTAAAGGGGGAGGATGACCTCCCTCGAACTGCTAGCTATGCTCTTCTTGATGCACCCCAGGATGCCATTGACCTTCCTGGCCACAAGGGCTTATTGCTGGCTCATGGTCATCCTGTTATCCACCAGGATTCCCAGGTTCCTTTCCACAGAGCTGCTTTCCAGAAAGTCAGCCACCAACCTGTGCTGGTGCATGGGGTTATTCCTTCCCAGATGCATTACCCTGCACTTGTCCTTTTTGAACTTCATTAGATTCCTCTCTGTCCAACTCTTCAGTCTGTCCAGGTCCCACTGAATGGCAGCACAGCCTTATAGTGTGTCAGCAACCCCTCCCAGTTTTGTGTCATCAGCAAACTTGCTGATGGTACACCTATCCTTTCATCTAGGTCATCGATGAATACATTGAACAGGACTGGACCCAGTACTGACCCCTGAGGAACACCACTAGTTACAGGCCTCCAACTAGACTCTGCCCTACTGATCACAACCCTCTGAGCTCTATCTGCCAGCCAGTTTCAATCCATCCCACTGCCCATTCCCACTAATCCACACTTCCTAAGATTGCCTATGAGGATGCTGAGGGAGATGGTGTCAAAAGCCTTGCCGAAGCCAAGATAAACAACATCAACTGCCCTCCCCTCATCCATCCATCTATCCATCCATCCATCCATCCATCCATCCAGTCATGCCATCACAGAAGGCTAAGGTTTAGAGGATTATTGCCTTCTCTAGATGACCTTCAGTCACTTTTTAAAATAAACCATTTTCTTATTCTGTAACCAAAACTAAAATGCTTTACAGAAATGTTGTGTGCACTCATGGTGTAGACAGTGTTTGAAACATCTGTTCTAACTACAAAAACTGCTTTGCTTGATTTCCAGGGAATCACAGTCATCCTAACTTGTTAAAGCCAATTAAAGAAACCGATGCTTGCCTCTGTGATTACACCAAGTAAAAAAATAAATTTATCTGTAGTATAGCTCTTGATCAGTGATTACCATTGGTTAAAATTTGTTCACGTTCACCTGTCACAGGCGCTCTGTGTGCAAAAACTCAGTGCTGGAAATCACAGGTTAATAATTCTTTCAGTTCAGGAGAGAAAAGGACATTTTACTTCTAATTAGCTCTCCACTTTCTTGAACTCGAATTGTGAGAGTGGAAGATGACATAACCTGCTTGTCTCCAGATACAGGACTGTCTACACCAACTGACAAATAGGACTTCTTTTTTTTGTTTGTTTGTTTGGGGTTTTTTAAACTAGATAAGTGTAAAGCACAGGACATTTTAAGAAGACATGAACTATTATAGTTCTGAATTTAGGTTCAGGTGTATATAAGACTTGGAAGTTTGCTGCTTCTGTAACTGCTTTCAGTTAACAAAACTTCATCCACAAAATCCTAGGCTGAAAAGTAAATGCTTATTGTTTGTAATTCGCAATTGAATACTCTCAGCAACTGTTTTCCTTTTGAAGGGGAGGAACATAAATTCTGAACTATGGGCCACTGGCTTATTTGTACCTTAGTCTTCATTAAAATTTGACATACTCTTTCATGTTACAGTAAGTAGGATATCTTCCAGGATGTGCCTGAGGATGTGCTTTAAACTGAATTCAAGTTAAGAATCGAAAATAAGAAAGAGCTGTAGCCAACTCAGTGCTGTGTGGGTGGTGAAAGGAATCTTCAAAAAACCCTGGTGGAACAGCCTGAGCAGACATCAGTGCCACTTAGGACATCAGTAGGGTATTAATGTAGACTTGGTTTTCAGTTGTTTAAGATATTAAAGAAATTTTTTTCTTAAAGAAGTAATTTACTAAAAAATTAAGTAGCTGCCTCCTTAGGTGAAAGGTCACAAACTGGAGAATATTGAATTCACATACTATTCTCTACTAATTTCTGGGTAAAATTGAACACTTTATAGTGTGGGAAAAGGGATTGAACAGTTCTGAAGTGTTTCACCATTCATGTCATATTGTCTCCTAATATATATCTTGAAAGCTATAACTACTGTAGTCTCCTTTTTAACCACTTATAGCATAGGTTTTGGGGAGAGGTGCTGTAAATTCTCCTTTCTGTAATAGAATAAATGGAGGGGAGGCACAGACCACAAACAATATTTCTTAGACTGAATTTAACTTTCCTTAGCTCATGAATTTTGTTTTCTTACATCAAATGTCAATATAATGCAGGTTTTATATTTCAAGATACCTTTAGTCTATTTGGTTCAACTTTGTCCCAATAGTATCTGAAATCCTCCTGGTCTAGACAACTAGAAAAGTCTCAGTGCTAAGACAAATGAGTATCATTCAGTGACAAGTGCTTGTTACTCACTGTATTTGGAGATGATTTTTTTTTAAACACACAACTTCCTAAACTGTAACATAGTTAATTCTGATGTCACCAAAAAGAAATTACTGCAACACATCTGAACAGAGACTTTGTAACTGAAGACACAAAAAATAAGATTTAATTTGAAAGACATAGTACAGTTTTCTATTGTGTAATTTTAATTTAGTGCAAACTTTACTGGAAATGGTTGATAACACTGTAAATAATAGTAACAATGTAACTGCTTGTGAAAATAATTCTGTACAAAGCTATGCTAAGCCGGGCCATCTTTAAGGAAAAGCATAAAGTTCATTTACATCCAAGTGACGATTTTTGACTCTCTCTTCTCCAGTAACCTAATATGAAACTTAACTACCAGTAAGAAAGTCTTTACGGTGTGCTTACTAATCAACTTTTTTGTTATGAATGGTTTTGACTGTCCTTAAAACAGGTTGCAATAGGTATAGTATGTCACTTCCATAGAAAATTTTTAATTCTGTGGAAATCTATAGCAATAATTAATCTTTATTCTGTTGCTATATTGAATATTTGCGCTTACACTTTTGCTGTTGAAATCTCCTGCAAATGAGTAGGCAATTTCATATAAGCTTTGGTTCGTGGTAAAAATTGTTCATGTTTTTACTTTGAGGTAGATGGGGACTTAAAACATAAGTCTGTATCTTCGAAACAGAAAATAGGCAAGAGTGATTCTTATTCCAGTCTCAATGGCTATGCTTTCCTTCCCTTCAGAGCAGGGTCTCTCACAAGCAGATCTGCTTCAGTGTGTATCCACACATAACAATTTCTAGGTTGTACAGAGATGGGATAAAATAGTTTGTCAAACACATTGAGAGTTGGTAAACAATGTTGGTGCTTACCTCACTGTCACCACTGCCTAGAATTAGAAACTCTAGAGTCCAAAGTAGGTTTGTGGTTTCTCACATTTAAAAGATGTATAGGTCTTTAAACTACACTCTCCTCACTCTTCAGCCAGCTATGTCCTGTTAAATTTATTCAATGTAAAGTGGGCCCAAAGTGGCAGAGCTTATGGAAGAGTCAAACTGTATCTTAGAAAATGAATGGAGTCTGAAACAGACAAATGCTTTGGAAACTCACTGAATATGAAAAGTAATACAAATTGTACCACCTTCTTCTCCCAATGTTGGTTTAGCATACTCTTTCTGAACCAACAGCAAACTCCCTAGAACTTCAATGACCTCTTATTTCTCTGCAATTAAAGTAAACTTGCACTTCAGGGGTGTTCAGAGTGAATTAGAATAAGATAATCAAATATTGCTTGGTGACCCAGACATTTATATACCAGATGAAACTTTTGATGTTGTTGGCTTTATATGTCTGTGCTCTAGGAGAGCTCTCACTCCAAACAGTAGATGAATCAAGTCTTCAAATGGTAAACAGAGGAGAATTTCAAATGCACCAAATAATAAAGGCCAGGTTTCTCTAGTCTTCTGATGTCCTGGATGAGTTCTCTGTTCTTGTGTCAAGCAATGTTAGCAATGCCAAAATTTGGACATGCAGATGTTGTTCCTCGACTTGTTACTCCCCAGCTGTAAGATTTCTGGGTACAGCTTTTCTGCTTTTTGTCAACAATTTCATCTTCTTCCTTGCCCACCCCCTGCCCTAGCCTTTCCCTGGCTACATAGACTGCCTAGCAAAAAGTTGTATGAATTATCCACTTTTCTTTCAACGGAAGTCTATGTGCATTTGCCAGGCTTTTAGTTTCAGGAAATTGGATGAAAAGATAACACACACAGTCTTTTTCCAGATGTTTGCTCTCCTCCCTGTACAGATATTTGATGTGAACTTATGTTATGAGTTTTACTGGACTTTCTGCAAGTTCAGTAGTCACATAAACTCTGATCAATTTGTTCCCTGTAACCTGAGGAATAGGTGGGGAAGTACATTCTCATTAACCTTGCATGATCATCCCTAGGAATCACCTGTTTCCCTGAAAGTGTTTGGATACTCCTTTATTAAAGTACACTAATTTAGGTACCTTATTAAGAAAACTGAGCCATTTTTAACAAATGTACTGCTTTTCCAATGTTCAAATGGTAATTGTTACCGAGGTACTCTATTTCACAGGCTAATAGCTCTATACAACTTTTTTAGTGGTATATATGTGAAAAAACTCTTTTGAAACCCTTCCTGTACTTGCCTCAAGGCTTTAATTAGCAACTTTAGCAATTCATTCTAATACTAGTATCTCGTTACTGATTTTTTTGTGTGTGTTTGTTTCTGAATGTCCCTGAATTGCTCTCCTTACCCTACCAAATGTTTGCTTCAACTTTGACTGTTTTTTAATACACTTGTTCCCATTATTGGATTCTGATGGCTACACTTTCTAATGGACAAATATATAAAATGCAAATAGGAACCTGCCTCAAGGGCAAATGGTTGTCTCCCTTGATTCTGTACCTGAATGAACAGCCAGTGGTTCAGTGGAACTAGTTCCTTCGAATACATTCTACTGTAACTAAATCTCATAAATTAGGACAAAGTAAATACATTAGCACATAACTCTTAAATCCCCTGTAGTTCACTTTATTATGCTGTCTGATAAACGTACATATGTACACACATTTCATAAAAAATGTTAGGGTTTCTTGCCTGAAATCTCGTGTGCAACATTAACAGATTTCATCAGAGTTCTGATATGTGGATTTTAAGTTTTAAAAGCAGAAAGGCATGAATATGCTTGTATAGTCAGGACCATGACAAAGCTAAGAATAGATCTGAAACTTCATTTCCTTGATTGTAATGTCACCCTCCAGGTGAAAAGAAAATAATCTGGGGCATGTCTGTCTCTCACTTAAAAGAAGTTACTTTTTGAGAGGCTACAGGTTAAGATAGAAAGAAAAGTAGAATAAATAATGCTAACATGAAGAGGTAGCAGAAAACTGCTCTGTCTATAATCTGCAGTTTAGAAGTACTGTGAAACGAACTATGAATTTATTTTTGTATTCAGAGTTTAAAGGAAAGAAAATAAGATTTTAACCAACAAGTACTTCTGGTTTTATATCTCCTACGGTCCTGAAAAATGTTATGGGAACTTAAGCATTTTTTCCACTGTCCAAAGGGAAAAAAAACCAAAACAAACCACTCTTCCAGATTCTGCTGTCAAAACAGGGGTTTTTCAGATTTTCCTTTCTTCCTATTAGTATGGGTGTGTTAATCATATAAAAAGGAAAAAAAAAACCTCAAACCAAAACCAACCACCAAACCCAGACTCATAAAGGTCCTGTGGACTGCAGGTCCATTTATCTACTTGTTAGAAAAACTCAAATCACTTAGTAGACTGTTTTGTTGCAAAGTGCCCACCTGTCAGAATTATTTTTCCACCGTTTCCTACTGTACAGTGTGCGCACACACACACACAAAAAAATCTAATATTTTACATTAGAGCAAATCAAGCATATATTTGCGGCACAAGAGAGGGAAAACACAGCAGTCTGTGAAGTGCTTGTCTGACAAAAGAAGGTTAGTCATTTCAGTGGAGCAGGCGACAGTCTTTCAAACATATCCTGTCATGGTTACAGGAGCCACATGAAGAGATCTAAAGATAAATATAGCAGAAGTAATGATGCGAGACTTTATCTTGTTGACATGGAAAAGGATATATCTCTATTTGAGTAGTTCAGCTAATGGAAACTGTTTCTGTGAGTTCAGATTTTTGCTGAAGTATTTACGTGATGAAAACTTGAGCTTATACATTGAAACAGCAATCTGTCTCATACAAAGCTGAACTTGGAACTGTCAAGCAATACCAGTTAATCTTCCAGTGAAATTAAAATTCAAAACACTTTCTATATCTTTTCTGCTTGAAAGCTGGATCACTTCAGGAGAAACAGCAAGGTGGCTGCTGTTAGAATGGTGGAGGCAGAGATAGTGTAGTTGGCAAAATTATTTGGGAGGGTGACATCCCTCTTTTTCTGCAATAAACTGCTTTAAAATGTTTATCATCCTTTCATAAGGATGCATTTGTACTTTTTTGTGTTACTTCTTAAGGATTGTATTAAGAGCTAATTAGTCACAGAGTCATATAATTTTATACTTGGATATATTGTTGAGCCTGCATATCATTACATAGTTCTTTAAGCCGTTCAAAATCTTGCTGGAGTATTTTAGCATCTGTGAAACTTGACCTTTTAAGCTGCCAATATAGGCTATCTTGTTTGAATATTGAAATGAAATGTCTCAACCTAGTAATGTTGTTTAATAACATTCTATTTTAATAGAATATCAGGGTCATATCAGGATATTTAATTTCTCCTTTAATTTTTAATTTCTTTTAATGCATTACTAAGCATTCCTGTTAGAGAGACACAGTTGGCAGGTACCTTTGATTGACCTCTGCTTTTACTTGTAGTATGCTTTTTAATGATTACTTTTATTTCTTATATTTTATTATATACAAGGAAATATGCAGTTAGTTTTGCATTATGAAAATATATCAGTCTTTAGAAACCCCTTAATTACTATATTCAGATCACTTTAAGACACTGTTTTGAAAAATGAACATTTCTAAATACTGTTTACTTGTTTCTGTAGTATTTTCTCGCCTTGATTATTTTTAACATTTCTAGTGCTATTACTCTGTGAAACTAATATTTTATGACATTGACTGTTTAAATTGAAACTCCTAGGAGGCTACACTGTGCTTAGGAGGCAGAACACACAATATTATGGTTTTCTGTAGTACAAATCCAAAAGTGATTCAGAAAGGGATTTTTGTCTTGCTCCTTGGAATTTGCAGCAACAGGTTTAGCAGAATTTCTTAATCAAGGACCAGAAGAGGCAAAAAAATCCTGAAACACGAAAAGCCCCAAGGTCCGCTAATGGAATGTTCTTGTTACTTTACACATCTGTTTCCATATTCCTGGCTTCCTTTGTGTGATATGCTTACTTGTGTTTTTCATAATATGTGGTAATGCAAGCTGTTTAAATACTTTAGCAAATGTAATACAAGTAGTACAGGGAATGTTGAATGCAACTGAATTATGAACTCCGTGCTGGACAGTGGAAATATAAATTAGAGTTCCTACTTTAAATAAGATCTAAACAAAAGTATTCTTAGGCAATATTCCACCCTTCTCTCTTAAGAGGAATATACCTTTTCTTTAAAAGGTTTGATTCATATTTGTTCTTTTTTTATTGGTTCTTTGTGGGTCTTGAAATACTGAAGATCATTTCTGGAAGGTATTGAGATGATGAGGAGGGTTTGCTGCTACATTACAGTTATACCCAAAGTTTTTTGACATACAATTAAGTATGATACTTCTATTATCTTTATGGTATTTCTGTGTTTTAACTGGATGATAGACAGAAATACACATTATCTGTATAAAACTTTTCTCTCTTTTGTTAGTTCTCCTTGTTTCAGCTTAGTGTGTGGCATTTGTTCCAGTTTGGTGAAGTTAATGGTAAGGGGCTTTCGGTTTTTAAGAGGTTATTGAAAGGAACTAAAAAAGGAAAAAGATGGTAAAGCATATTTTATTTTAAATATATCAACTTCATACTAAACTCAAGTGTTTTAGCCAGCAATTTCATGAGCTTGATCATAAAACCGTTTATCCTTCTCTTTTCCCATGCACACCCCACTATATGATTGTGTGCTACCCTATTACTGTAACAGAATCTTTGCTTTGAACACAGTAGTTCAAAGTAGCTCTGGTCACTTTTATATGGTATTGTTTATTGCTCCTCTGGCAACTAGTCCAGCCTAAAGCTTTGCAGTTTTGTCTGCTTCTCCTCTGTGAGTCAGAGGATCACTCATATATTCTGTGGCAAAAGAAGGTTCTTTGTAATGCAGTTTAATTTCAGTCTTTTGCTATATTTCAGGGTGTTGCACGGTAATAGACCAGTGGTACTCATTTTCAGTTGTACTCTTAACCTGATTTCTCTGAAGAACAAAAAAGTTATGTACATTCTGTCATTTTCTGAGCTTGCCTACATTTCATAAAACTTCTTCAAATGTGGGAAAACAAAAGAAGGCAGAAATGCCTGCATATTGCCTTTAGACAGCTTTCTCTGGCACATTTCAAATTGCATGTGGTGACCTACTTCAGGGTCTGTTTTTTTCCTGGGAACTGTTGTGAGCAGGTCTGTATTTGCAGCTTTGAGATGGAAAATTGAAGTCTCTGCATCTGTAAGAAAAGCAGACACCTCCTACAAATTACAAGTCTAAATCATATCTTTATCAGCTTTCTTTGAAGTACTTAGTTGAGTACTTAGTTGAAGTACTCAACAACAACAACAAAAACAAAAATGCAAAAACAAACAATCAAAAGCCCCAAAAACTTGTTAAATATATCTTCTTGTTTATTCAATTCGCAGTTGCACTGTAAAAATCTTATTTCAAGTAATGCTTCAAGAGCATTCCTTTAAAAGTAGTTGTCATGCCTTCTGACATAAGACATCATCTTGGACAGTATTATGGCTCAAACACATTTCTTTGACTACTAGCTTTGATTATAGCCAGCTGCTTAAGGCTTTGCTTGAATGAAAATGGGACATACTGCATATATGAGTAAAAGTAGATTGGAGCTAGACTTCAAAGGATCTCTTGTGGGAGGAAGCACAAAGATAAAATTACATCAAAGCACAATTGTATGAATGATAGCTGACAGCAGATCTCATTGAAGTTGTTGCTGTCCCCACTCGCTTGTTGCTGTTGGAAGCTAGCTTTTCCATGACATAAATGAGGAACTGCTTTGGTTTTCTGTCTGGTTTCTGACTGTCTGGGATGGTTGTGAAGCCAGGTGATACAGACTTATGAAATAACATGTAAAAGTATCCTTCTTTCATTGAGGAATGGAACTTACTTTGCATCTTGTAAAACCTGTAAGAGAACTAAAAAAGCTTAGCACATCAGATAGTACCTACAATAAACACTGTCATACAAAAGCTGAAATGTTGATCAAGGCTTTGCTCCGGTGGGCATAACAAGACAATCTTCATCTGAAAGAGTTTGCGATGGGCACTGACAAGCTTTGTCTGAGAAGACTGAACCATTGAGACACTTTAGAAAAATCTTAGTAACTGTAAGAAAAACTCACCCCCTTGTTTGTAGTCAATATTATAACGCTATGATCAAAATCTTGCTTTATAGCTTTTCAGAAAATTCAGTTGTGTAGGTACTACATCTTCTTTTTCATGTATGATCTTTCACGCAAGGCAACGGTTTAAACAACTGGTTTTATTAGGGGAAGAATGGGTGGGGGAGAGAAAATGAGAGACATCTTGGATGCTGTGGGTTTTTACTTACTTATCCAGGAAAAGTCTGGGAAAACTTAGTTATTCTGTCAGCCAGTCTCTTTGTATGTTAAATTATCTGACAAAGATCACTATATGTCAATGACTCTGGTTAATCTTTCAGGCTAGTCTAGGTAGACTATGCCCATGCAAATATCTTGACCCTCGAGTGCAAGTATTCAGTTTCTCAAAGTCATGTAATAAACTGTGCAAGATTACTCTGGTAAATAGACACAAAATATTTACAGAATTGTGTCATAAATTTCCTGTGTTTGATGTTAGATGACATCAGATTATTGAAAAGATTACCAAAGCCAAATCCTTATGCAAATAATTCTGCAGGTTACTATACAAAACAAGTAAAAAACAGAATGAAGAAAAAGAAAAAAGCCTTACTTTAAAAACTTCTGATATTTTTTATTCAGAGAATCTGAAATGGAACTCAAAAATTTAGAAACCTGCCAGTTCTTGTATGGTGCTCAATCAGTTGTCAAAGTTCTTAATCTATTAATTATTACTTAATCTATTTCCATGTGATGAAATAATGGTCACCTTGGTCCTGTTGAACTGGAACTCTGCAGGGCACAACAGCTGAACTGAACCAGTAGCAGAAATCTTGATTTTACCAGGTCAGCTAGTCCATTACTGATAGCTATTCACCACAGCCACTTTGTGTATTCATCTAAATATATAATTAAAGAATTTGTGTTCTTATATTGAAATGTCCTATGTAATCATAAACTACATAAAGCCTTAATCCAATTTGAGTAATAGGAGACACTTGCCAGATCATGTTCTCTATAAAGCCCATATTACTCAGTAGATCCTGAATCCAACAAATCCCCTGACAACTTTTAGAAATTGCTTTCTTGCATCTACCCTAATGAACACAGGGCTAACTTGCAATGCAAGAACTGGGTTCAGATCTTCACATGCTTATTATAGACAAGAAACTTGAACCCAGATATCTCAGTGAAGTGCCATATCAAATTTTAAGATGGAACTCATTTTCTTCAGTTCAAAGTTCTTGGGTCCTTTTGTCCAATATATTAGAGTCTTGGGTTTGTTACTTTCTATAGTAACGTTTTTCCTGACACAGTAGTAGTTTTTTGGGGGGGTTAAGCAAAGAAGTGATACAGTTTCACCTGGGGCAAATTAAAGCTCTGCATAAATTTATTCGGTATCTTTGTGGCCTGGGAACTCAGGCTGGAGACAAAGGTTCAAATTGGTCAAAACTGGGATTGAAATAAAGACCTCTCAAATCACGAAAGAGCTTTAACTAAGAGCAATGAAAGGGCAATGTCTCCTTACTAGAGCTGGGTTAAGTCAGACTCCCTCTCTTGTACGCAAAGACTCAAAGCTTGATAGTTCTAAATGTATAGCAAATCTATGGCTCATGTGACCACATTAGAGCACGGTTGGTTTTTTGCAAGCTGCTGTGGAATTGGGGGAGTTGAGGAAAAGGTTTCTGTGGAAAATCTTCCAATGGCAAAACGTAATGGGGAAGCAGCAAATTCCAAAGAACGCTCCCTGTATTAAACTGAGTTCTTACTTATAAATGGTAACGAACTACCTTGACAAAAAGTATTTTATTAAACAGAAGGAAAAAAAGAAAAAGACAGAATATATAGGTTAAAAGACAGAAGATAATACCTAATTGCTCAGTTATTCTAGTGCCTCTGCTCTTCACAAAGGAGCTCATGACTAGGTGTAGTTTTTGCTGCCACTGTTTTTTTTTTTTTTCCTCCGCTTCTTCCCTTACTGGCTGCCCCACACTCTCACTTCTCAACAAATTGCCAAGTATTGTGGAGTGGGATGGCCCATGCCTTCTTAGACAGGGCTATGGGGATACAGGAACTAAAAGTTAGTATCCAAGTAGACTTTACATTCAATTTCATTTTCTCACTAAATGCCAACCACCCTGACTAAACACCCTAAAATTCCTTAACACCCTAAACCAGCCTTAAAGTTCTAGAAAAACAATTATCTCCCTTGTGATATTTTGGGGGGTTTTGTTTGGTTTTGGTGCATTTTTTCTCCAGTATATTGAAAACTATTATGTATGGTGTCACAAGTTCAGATTTCTCCTAGGCACAGTGAAAGGAAGATAACTAATGTTATTTTACTGGTATATCTATTTCAGAATGTAGCATCAGCCTCTTATCCAGTGTGTCAAAAGGCTAGGATATTCCCTGCCTGATTATTCCCTGCAATTGATAGCCTTGGATAAACTTCTGGCAACAGACCATTTCACATGCAAAAAGTGCACTCACTTGAATGTGCAATTAGCACGTCAATTAGCAATTCTGTCATGTCTATTTTTTTCAAATATTTTTACTGTTAATAATACTGGGAATGAACTATTGGTACTACATAAGTGGAAATGATAATGCAAGAGAAACACCAACAGCTATGTGATCATTTTTCTTGTTCATGAAGAGTTCTGTCATCATTGATTTCTGCAGGATAACTTGTTCTTTAGTAAGGACACAAATGTAGTCCTGTCTGTCTCCAGTAGACCAGAAACAAAGTTTGCTTAGCTATTACTTGGTAACTGGATACCTTTGTTGGGAAAAATTCCAGTTAGTCATTAGGTCAGCTGTATGACATTTCCAATATAAGGATACATAAGGTCCTCTATTTTCATCCTCTTTTGCAAGTGATAAACTGCTTGCTTTGTCTTCTTTTTCTTGTTAACAGTACTGAAGGCAAGGAACAAAGTCTGAGGTAAGGCTTTAAAGTTAAAACTGATGTACAGATATGTAAAAAAAAGGGGGGGTGCCACTTACCTCAAGATTTAAACATTAATTTATTAACAATATTTATTCTTCCTAACTGCATGAGAAATTACATAAAATGAGAAACTCCTTAAGGAGCAGTCAGCTGGAAAAATACCTGTTTCTGAAAATACTGTTTTTTCCCCTCAAATATGAAAATTACTGCAGAACAGGAATCCTGTGTAACTTGCATTAAGTTCAGAGATTTTTAAGACATAAGAGCGGAAATCCAGTTTTTCTGTTCATCAGGAGCACCCTTTAAGAAGCTTTCAGTAAAAAAGATCGTGGACTGTATTCAACCCATGCTCAATGAACCCAGTTCACTTTTCAACTAATTAGGGCTTCTTCTAACAGCAAAGCACGGATCCTGACAGCACAAGTTTATAATTTATGAACCCCATGGTCAAAATATATACCCATAGCAGATGGAATTAAAGCAGGTGTGAAAGTTTGGTTAAAAGGTTTGATTTTCTGTTAGCTGCAAACACAGAATGCCTGCTCCTGAAGCTGTAAAGAGAGGTCAGCCTTAGCAGCATAACCTAGGAGAGGCGTCAAGTTCAACTTATGCAGGAAAGACCTTCAAAGCCTCCTGTGTACTAGCAGTCTCTCACAATCATCTTGTTTCTCTTCACCACTGAACTAAAATTTAGGTGCTTGTCAAAGATGATACCCTATTTAAACTTGATATTTCATTTATAGCAGCTATTATAGAGAGAGGAATTCTCTGTAAAATATCTAGAGCAGTATCCATTAACAAGTGTTGCTCGCAACTGATTTAGCAGCATACAGCTATACATAAAAAGTAATATAATCAAGGTATCATGAGGAGAGACATTCTCTTGTTTGCAAGGCACCAGAGGTTAATTTAGGTGAACAGTCTGCTTTACTGCTATTCTTTCTTTTAAACAAATCAGAAACATGACAAGAAGCCTCACAATTAAACATCACCTATATTTGCTAGAATCATCGGTACTCTGTTTACAAGTAATACTGGAATCTTAATCCAAAACTGTTGTATTTTCATGAAGATAAATGTAAATGTAAAGTGGTACTGCTGGACTAAATTGCTTTGGGTGAGTGTGTGAGGCTGTCTTCTGGGGTCAAGGTATTTGTCCCTTCAACTGCTTGAACTGGCCTTATATCTTTATATTATTAATAAGCTTGGCATACAATGAATGAAAAAGTAAAATCCGCTTGCTTATAGCAGCATAGTGATAGGAGAGGAAAAGGAAGCTTGTAACAGAGCTAGATTTGGGGTACAGCGAGTACATTGCCAGTCCAGGAAGATTTTCAGGAAGACTTCCTGAACAGTATGGATCTTGAAACTCCTACAGCCTTTTGAAGGCTCATCACAAAACTGATTTGTTTATAATCTTTCAGAGCCATAAAGATCTTTATTTAAAGAACCCTCTGTTTTCAGGAAGAGAAAAAAGAAAGTCAGAATGCATTTATCTTATTTGCTCTTTTACTACAGGTGCAATGAATATATCATTTCAAGTTGCATTGTTTTATGTGTTGTTCCTTTTGCGAAGAGACTTGATCAGTGTAGTTGTCGTGGTTTGAGACAGATTGGCCCAATCGGGCAGAGTGACAGATGTTCCCTCTCTCCTGCTCTGCTTCGAAGGGAGGCAGGAGAGAGAGAAAGAGAGACTTAAGAGTTTAGAAGGAATCAAACTACTTTAATGAAATATTAATAAAAAAATAATACCAAAAAAAAAAACCAAACCACAAAATTATATCATGTTCCCAGAATGACAGTCATGTCACCAGCAGGCACTGGGGAAGTTCCAGACTGGGCTCAGTGATGGACGGGAAGTGGATTCTGGATCCTGGATCTGGATTCAGGAACGCATGGATCAGGATCAAAAGCAGAGTCCTCCTTGGACACCGGCCATTGAAGAAAGGGGGCTGACCATTTGAACCCTCAGCTTTTATACTGAGCGTGAGGCAGATGGGATGGAATACCCTGTTTGGTCAGTTTTGGGTCACTTGTCCTGTCCACTCCTCCCCACAGGTGCGACCCCTCTACGCTTTTCCACTTCCGACCCTCCAACAGGGCAAATAACGAAGTTGGTTGGCCTTGGTTGTTATAGTAGTAAGTATAAGCAAGAGCCTCTCTGCATACCATGTCTTGGCATCAACTACAAACATGGGTCTTAATCACTTTGAGACTGAACAGTTTCTGCACAGCATGCTGGTAATTTTAGCAGTTAGAAGAGGCCTAGTTAGGAAGTAGTTACTGAACAAAATTGGTCTTGTTTTACCTCAAACCAGGACAGCCATTTACTCTACAGTTACTTTTGACTTGGATCAAGTTTCTAATGAAGAAATCTAAACAACTGAGGTTGGATCCTCTGGCAAGCTAGAAGGTGTTGAGGGATCATATTTAAAGATTGCTGGAAGAGATGTCCTATGGTGAGTTTTTGGTTTGGTTTGGTATGTCGGTTTTGGGTTTTTTTGTTTGTTTGTTTGGGGTTTTGGGGGAAGTTATGTGGGTTCTGAGGTTGGGGGTTTTTTTATTCTTTGATTGCGTTTGGGGTGTTTTGTTGTTTTGTTGTTGTTTTTTAAAGAAAAAGGCTGCTATTCTTCCCTTCCCTGATGTAAAGATTTTTGAAGGATGTTGCTGTGTTCCTCAGTTCATGAAATCTCTTTGGCTGCAACATGAGCAATGCAGCTGCAAATGAAGTCAACAGAAAATTCATCAAGGAAATGTCTACTTTGATAATAGTAGTTTATGATTCTGGTATTAAAAAGCATACTATTCTCAGTTTGGGCATCCAAAATTTTTTTTTAGGTTTTTTTTGTTTTTTCTGTCTTAATGATAATATTTAATGAATTTTTTTGGTGGTATTTAACTATTCATTGTACAGCAATACCAATAAACAAAGCAACTTATTAAACTGGACTTCACAAAAATTATACAAAGCTAAATATCCTACAATAAACAATGGAAAATAAAATGCTGAAATGAAATGAGCACTGACACCTCTAAGACTAGTTATGCATAAGTACAGGGGTAAACAGAATATTGTAACAGATGGGGGTGGGGAAGCGAGCCAAGTTAGCCTAATCTTAATTCTGATACTTTCTAAGTGACTAATAAATCTAGAGTAAGCAGTCTGAGCATGTATTTAATCAGGGAAATACATATATTCGCTTCGACTGGTGCACTTTACACTCCACAATTTTAAGTTTTACAATATTGCTGGGTAAATTTATTTCTCTATTTTTCACTTACCCACTTTGAGACAAAAGGCCAATATGCAGGAATTCAAATAGTGTTTTCCTTTCCTGTCTGGTGAATATTTTAACTGCAGCTTATAAGATACTTGTACACATAATGACATAAATTTCTGTGTTTGGTTTTAAAAATTCGTTATTGGTCTGAATACTTCTGGACATTAATATATTTTTCAGTTGTTCATTTCTTCTAATTTCCCAAAGATTTCTTCAATTTTATTCCAAGAAATTGCTTTTCAGACTATAGCAGACCATATTTTAAGGTAAACATGCTTACTTATTAAAACTATATCATATTTACAAGATTAACGTAGAATTATAATTCATAACATATTTTATCTTTGACCTGGAAATGCTGTGTTTTGTTAAATGCCAGAAAATCTTGGTAGGTTAGTAGCACTATAAACAAAAGGGATGGAATTGCTGGCGAATTAAATACTCAATGTGAAGAGGTCAAAGTAGAATAGCTCAGGACCTAATAAATAAGTCATTTAAAATTGTGATGTCTCATTTTCTTGACAAATATTCTAATGAGGGGAGAAAATGGCTCAACATTAATCCTTTCTTGTGACAGAGGGTAAGAAATCAGGAAATTATATTAAATTATAGGTTTGATATTAGTCTTTCCATTCTTATTACCTGATATTCTTTATATTTACAGAGACTTTGTTCATGTCATTTTATCTTATGCGAAGAAGAGACTTAGCATTTTTAATGTACTTACACTTTTTTTCCCCTCCCCCAGTAAGACTCTTAACTAAAAGTTAAAAAGTGATCCTTCAGACATACAACCACTGTGTAATGCCTTAATTCCCAGTGTTCATGATTCTCTTTTCCCTTAAATTTAGAAAATACTAGAATCGCATCAGGGATAGATTGTCAGTGAAGTTTGCATCTGTCCTTCCTGATCATTTGCCATGAAGGTGGTACTACTCCTCATAAACAGGTGGATGTTAAAATTCTCAAAGTAGCAGCAAGCTGCATCTGCTCCTACAGCTTTTTGGCTTATTTAGTGGTAACAAATGTAGCCATAGATGTACAAATTTCTTCAATTAAATTAATATTCTATCTTCTGAACCATCCTGGCACTTCCAAGAATCTGACAGATTCAATAGAAGAAAAATAATCTAGAAAAGGTCAGAGTCAGTCAGTGGTCCTCAGGTGTCACAATTTCTGATAATACCAGATACCAACCATAAATATTAAAATATGTAGAGTAGGTTATTATGAAGAGCACTTCTTCTGTAATTGTCCTAGTTTTGCCTAAGCCACTACAGTAATGAATCATTAAATTATCTCCTATGCAACACTGAATAGCTTTACATCTCTCCTGAACTCTTAGCCACTTCCCTAGAGAAACAAGTTTCTTTGTGTGTGTCTCTTAACTGTCAAAGCTCTTGGGCCCTTTCTACCAAATTGCATAGAAGGGTAGCAGCCTCCAAACACTGAATTTATGCAGAAATTGAAGATTCACTGATGGCTGCATCCAGGCAGGTAGGAGGAATAAGTTTTTACTGAGAAAGCTGGGGCATGGTCAAACCAGAGTATGTGTCTGTAGAAAAGTAAGTCTTGGGAATCCCAGAACCCACAAAATTACACTTTTTGGAGGTCTGAGAAGGGATGCTAAGGTTGAATGATGACTTGACCAGACTGCCTCTGATACATCGCCTCTATTCTATCTTCAGCAAGTTTGGGAAATTCACCGCCATAGCTTCAAAGCTTCTGTTTTAAAATCATTCAGTTGGTTTTCAGGGTTGCTTCAATGAGGACTTCTCGTAGTGGTATTAGATTGCACCGTTTCCTAGTATTTGCCTCTCAAAAAAGGCAAAGGTCTTCGAAGCTCCTGTATCTTGAATGTTATTTCATATTCAGGAATCTTGTTGTCATTTGTAAATCAGGCTTAAGTGCTTTTATCATGTCCTCTATCTGTTAATGTCCATTAAAAAAAAAAAAGAAAAAAAAAAGACAGTAGGACTAGGATATTATTATGCCTCCAAGCTTTCATATAGTCATATTAAAAACAGCTCTTCTCCATTATGGCAGGGGAGGGTAACAAAATTGGTGAAGCCAGATTGATGCCTGTTGTTTTGAGGGACTGTTGGGAACAACTTTCTGTCAGACTGGAGCTACGACAGTGGTGTAAATAAGGCTTCCATATTTGCCCTTCAGTGCTTGAGGAATATCCCCATTTCTCTACCCCTTGCTGAGCAGTCATTTCTTGGACTTCTCTGCTAACTGTAAGGATGGCTGCCTTGGGAACTATCAAGGTTTCAAGTCTAACCTGTTTATTTCTAGAAGCTATGTAATACGCTCCATTAATCTAGCAATTCTTGCTCTCCTTAACTGTAGTTTATAGCGGGTTTAGATAGGACAACCTGAAATGACCTGTCTCTAATAGCTTGAAATTATATCTATGCTCCTCTTTGACTTTCCAGATCCACCTTTCGGTGGTGGTAAGGGAATGTTCTTCATCTAGATTAACAAGTAAATGATGGAGGTAGGACCTGTTCCATACTGTTGCACATGATTTCATAGGGACTACCTGCCTTGTATATGTAATCATAGAAGGGTCAGAGTTGGAAGGGACCATAAAGACCATCTAGTTCCAACCCCCCTGCCGTGGGCAAGGACACCTCCCACTGTACCAGGTTACTCAAAGCCCCGTCCAACCTGGCCTTGAACACTTCCAGGGATGCGGCATCCACAACTTCCCTGGGCAGCCTGCTACAATGTCTCACCACCCTCACAGTAAAGAACTTCTTCCTAATAACAAATCCAAATCTACCCTCTTTCAGTTTAAGACCATTATCCCCCATTCTATTGCTACAGTCCCTCATAAAGGGTCCCTCCCCATTTTTCTTGTAGGCCCCCTTTAGGTACTGGAAGATCTCCCCAGAGTCTTCTCTTCTCTAGGCTGAACAACCCCAACTCTCTCAGCCTGTCTTCATAGGAGAGGTGCTCGAGCCCTCTAATTATTTTCATGGCCCCGCTCTGGACCTGCTCATGGACCCCCTCATGGACGCATAGGTCCATGTCCTTCTTGTGTTGGAGAATGCAGAGCTGGATGCAGTACTCCATGTGGGGTCTCAGGAGAGCAAAGTAGAGGGGCAGAATCACCTCCCTCAACCTGCTGCCCACGCTTCTTTTGATGAAACCCAGGATGCAGTTGGCGTTTTGGGCTGCGAGTGCACATTGCCCACTCATGTTGAGCTTCTCATCCACCAACACCCCTAAGTCCTTCTCCTCAGGGCTGCTCTCAAACCATTCTCTGACCAGCCTGTGTTTGTGCATGGGACTGCCCTGACCCACTTGCAGGGCCTTGCACTTGGCCTTGTTGAATTTCACGAGGTTGGCAAGGGCCACAGTAACCAGCCCGTCCAGGTCCCTCTGGATGGCATCCCTTCCCTCCAGTGTGTCAACCACTCCATACAGCTAGATGTCATCAGAAAACTTTCTGAGGGTGCACTCAATCCCAATATCTGTGTTGCCAACAAAGACGTTAAATAGTACCAGTCCCAAGACTGATCTCTAAGGAACACCAGTCATCACTGGTCTTCTCTCGGACATTGAGCCATTTGACCTCAGTTCTTTGAGTGCAGCCATCCAGCCAATTCCTTATCCACCAAGTGTTCAATCAGTCAAATCCATGTGTCTCCAATTTAGAGACAAGGATATTCTGCGGGACAGCTTTGCTTTGCTCAAGTCCAGCTAGATCTTGTCAATTCCTCTCTCCTTATCCACCAATGCTGTAACACCATCGTAGAAGGCCACTAAATGTCAGGGACAATTTGCCCTTAATGAAGCCATGTTGGCTCTCACCGATCATCTCCTTATTTTTCCATGCACCTTAGCATAATTTCCAGGAGGATCTGCTCCGTGACCTTGCTGGACACAGAGGTGACAGTGACCTGGCTCTTCCTTTTTTCCCTTTTTAAAAATGGGAGTTATGTTTCCCCTTTTCCAGTCAGTGGGAACTTCACTGGACTGCCACGATTTCTTACCTTGCCTTTTAGTAAAGACAATTTTCTTTCAGTGTCTGTATACATTTGCATGCAGCTAATATAAAAAAATTCCACAGGGAAACCTTCAGTAAGTAGCTTTGGCATTGCTGTCCAAATAATTTCTAGCTGTCATGCTGCTTTCTCATCATATTTTTTGTTGTTAATGGTGACGAGTATTTTTCCAAAGAGCAATAAATCTAATCCAGAAGTGACATTCCTCTCTGCATGATGGAGAAATACCTTTTGGGTATGTTTTCTTTAATTTTTAAGACAGTTGGCACCTCTGAAAAAATTTGCTTAAAGAAATGAAAGAACTTATTGAACAGCGAGTCACAGAGCAGCAGGTTTCCTAGGGACAGTTTCCTTTCATCTGGTCCAAATAAGTGGGGCTGGGAGCTGAAGGAGGAAAAAGTCTTTTACGTATGAATAGTGTTTGGACAAAATACTATAATATTCCAGTCCCTCCCACTTCATTGTGTGATGGCATGCCAAATCATAAACCTCGAAAAATTAGTTTTCCTTCTGAAATTGGATTCCCCAGAGTTCTTGAGTATAGGAATACATATGCTGAAAACCAGGTTTTAGTTAAGGACTCTTAGTATTAATTTCTTTTGCCTAGATTCAGGTATTCAGGACCAGCAATACTGACCAGCTTTCAGCCTGTTGCCAGCAGACCTACCCAGAAATACTGAAAAATGAGGTAAAATCTTCCACGGATACTTTATTTTAAATAAATTACTTGGAAAACTGGTATTTATTCTCAATAATGTTTCTTTCTTCACAATGATGTTAGAAAATCTACAGTCATGTAGATAGTCATGTTGACCGTACGTGTTTGACCCCATACTTAAAACTAAATGTAAAGTTAATTAGCTGACCATATAAATTCATAGAAAACGTATTTTGAAATTCGGGCATTTTAACATGAACTTTTAGGCTGAGTAAGATATTTCAAATTTATGGCACTGGAAACCTGTCCAGAAACATAAATGGATTGAACAGGTAGGATTGGGGCCATAATAAGGCTAAACAACTCCCTTTATAGCAAAGCTGTAGAAGAAATCTGAATGTGTGCAGGAGGCAGAATCTTAAACTAAGGTAGATGAAGGAAAATGAGTAAATGTTATGGTTAAAAAGCAAGTGGAAAATAGATTGCTCTGCACAGGTTTTACTATGCTATATTTGAATTTTTTTTACTCTATTTTAACTAACATTTTCAAAGGTGGTTGTGGGTTATATACTGAGTACAAATTTCTTAAATAGGTGCAGTGGATACATTTTCTTTATTTTCCTTCCTCTGTAGCAGGGATATCTGAGGACACGTTCTGCCTGCTGCAATTGCGATCAAAATTCCCAGAGTTTTCAGAGAAGCATGCAATCATATTATCATAGCTTGGTGATTTAATACTTGCCAGCTGACTAGAGGTAACTTGAATAGTGCTTCAATTCTAACTGTAGAAGTAAAGGGCATTAGCTTGAAGTGTTTTGTTTTGCAGAACACTAATTTCCGCAGACTAGCTGATGAGTTATGCTCTCATTGACAGAGATGGAAGGAGATCCTATTCAATATTGACTGCTGAAAGTTCTGAAAAATTACAAAAATTGATATTTTAGGTTTTAATGGGTTTACAATAAAATTTCTTAAAAGTTATATATTTTTGCTGCAGTGACTGTCTGGATACTACATGTTACAAACTGATGTTAATCTTTTACACCCAGATAGTTTAATACACAGTTAGAAAAACATTGTGCCATCATAAGGCATTATATTGTTAAAGGCCTATGTGCAGTTATAATTATTTTTTTTCCTGGGAAAGATACCTAAGAACTATTCTTGGTTATCTTCAAACTTCTCTTTGCAAAACAAGGCATTAACATGTAAAGGAACTGTAATGAACCAGCTGTCCAAGGACTAGGCCCAGGTAGTGACAATGTCCACACTGTCCTGAAGCCTGTGGCAACCCACTGCTACCCACAACTGTGTAAGTGGTTACTCAGTGGAGGGCTTCCCAGCTCTCAGGAGTGGTATTAGTCAACTTGGCTGTCTTCGCTTAATCTTGGACTTCATTTGCTGAACTTTCTTGAAGGGAGCAGCAATGGGCCCAGGTCAGCCTATGCTGACAGTGTAGAGAACATTGTGAAGGAAGGAAATTCTGGGCCTGCACATTG
Organism: Chionis minor; assembly: GCA_013398295.1. Lineage (NCBI taxonomy): Eukaryota > Metazoa > Chordata > Aves > Charadriiformes > Chionidae > Chionis > Chionis minor. The sequence goes on along the minus strand of VZSF01000950.1, from coordinate 1,035,570 downwards.
CATCTGACACTTTAGAAAAGGGCCTAACTCATACAGGTTATTGTCTGAGTTCAAGTTTGGATGTGGGAGTGGGATGAGTCACCCACCAGTGATGCTGTGACCACCATTCCTTTATTCAGGCAAAGGAACACCAACAGAGAATGCACTGACTATTCCCACTTAAATAATGACCTGTTAAAGTTACCTGGTGTAAAAATAAATAAATAAATAAAATGTATATTAAAAAATCTCTCCAGACCTATTTTATCACCAAGTAACAGCATGGTAGTAATTTCATGATGACTTGCCAGCAGAAACGTGTGTAGGAGAGAATAGAGTCTTTGCACTCCAGTGAGAAAGAGCTGATGGGAGATGAGATGGAGTGTGCACAACCAGAGTTTATCACTGCTCTATACTTTTTGGTCTCTCACAGAGACTCAAGGGGAGCAAAAACATGCCCTTCAGCGGTGCTGGCCCGCAACCTCTGCTGACAGAATAAAGTCTGTCTCCCTGGCCATGGCTTGGACCTGTTCCATTTTTTATTGTCTGCCCGTTTTCTGCCATCTGTTTACTACTACAACATTGTGGATGCTGAAGGACCATGAAGCTATTTTAGAGGATATCTGCTTGCTTCTTGTCTTTAGTATCTGATCATAGAGCAAAAGTCTACAAATACTTTTTGAAACTGATGATAACATCTGCCTCCACAGGTTCCTGCAGCAACACTTTCAAGAAGTTCACTACTTACTATATAAAGAAAGGCTTTCTTGTATGTCTTAAACTAATTTTTTCATGCTTCATACCTTTGTATAAATATATTGGCTTTTGCAAAACAAAGTATTAAAAACTGACTTTTAAATCCATCTAACTGGGAAACTTGAGAAAGATTAACTAGCTCATGGTACAATAAAACAAAATAGTAGTTACAGTACTTAAAGATTTTGTTATTATTATTTGGTTTATAAATCAGCATTCTGATTTGCTGTCAGGGTTCTACAAAAACCAACAACTTTACTGTTTCAAATAGGTTCCTATCTGAATGAAATTAGATAGAACATATTGAAGTAATTTTTGAGTGACATGTTAATAAATCCTGGCATATATGTTAGAATGTTGTCCATGGCTACTTTAACCTGGCACAATAATGCCATAGCCTCCTTCCCAGTGAAGTGAAGGTTCATGTTTTGTTGACAAGTTCCATACCTGAGATAATTGGTTCATAACAGCTGTAATGCTAAAAGGAAATATATAAAATGTTCATGCAACAAATTGTGCATCAATATATTGACAGGCGTCCAAGTGTTCAGGATGTAAATACACACTACAGCATAAGGGGGTTTTTTTGAGATCTGAAAGATGAACCATGTTTTCACACTTTAGGCAAGGCCTAAAACATCCTTATTAGTAGAACGGCTGAAGTGTTTATTTACATTATCCTGTTTTAGGATGCACTGACTCATTTGTTGGTGTAATTGTATGTTGGAGGAATTATTCTGAGTTACAGAAAAATAGCACTAATCACTACAAAGAAAAGTCCAGTTGTTTCAAAGTAGAAACCACTGAGATTTTTTTCCCTCCATGGACATAGAGTCATGATTCCAGACAAATAGCAAGCTATCCATCCTTAATGTTCTTCTGTAAACTCCAGAGTCTGAAACAAGTTTAGGTTTGGTTTGGGTTTTGGGGTGTTTTTAGCTGGGGGAGTGAAACCCAAAAAAGCCCCACAAGGATGATGATTCATATGGTGATACCATTAAGAGGATGTTCATTACTGTTAATGGACCCAAGAGTTCAGTTCAATAAGGTGGAAGAATAAGATGGAAAAGAGCAAGACGCGGTGAAAAAAGGGAGTAATTGCTTTTACAGAAAATCATGGCAACCAAATTTTGAATCCAATAGAGCCTAACCTTTTACAGTGAATAGCAAATGCCTATTAGAGAGACATGAAAATTAGGTATTCAAAACCACAGACAAGTGGAAGCAGACCGTCCAAGAACTCCTCAGAGCAAATAATGGATGTGAGATTCTGAATCACTTCTGGCAAACTATTGATATTCCTGTAATGGAGTGAAAATATTGATGGACAGAAGCACTAGGACTCAATTCAAATCACACTTTCTTGAATTCAGGAGCTGTTTAACATAGACTGAGTAATCTGTTGTCTGTCAGGCTTAGTCATGTCATACACATAAATGAAAGCTATCAAATTAGTTTCTAAAGGTCTGCAAAAACTTCTGTAAAAGTAGCCACAAGTAATTAATGTCAGAAAAACCAAGCGTTTACCTGCCTTAGAAATACAACATTTACCCGTACACTGGTACATGATAACTGAGATGCTTGAACAGAAATTAACTGCTTGCAGCAAGTGCTAAGTGCAAAAAGTTCATTTAGATATCACACATCATCACAGATGCCTGCTAAGGCAAGGACAAGTCACAAGTTTCTGCTCCTTTTACAGCTGAGGATTTTTTTTTTTTTTACAGTGATGGAATTGAGAGATTACATGAAGTTAAACTACACTTGATGAAAAATAAATGTACAAACGTGTGTTGTCATTTTTACAAATCAATCTTCCTTTCTATGGCAATTCCCTGAAATGTGGCATAAAACTGAATAGTTCTAAGCACTACTGCTAGTCTATAGTAGTTCTAGGTGTACTGCTAATATGTAAACAACACCCTTGGACTGTTGATGAGCGTGATTTACTCACCTGCTGAAATCAGATCTAGTAGTTTGTTAAGCATCGTGGTTTCAGCTGGGATAGAGTTGGCTTTCTTACTAGCAGCTGATATAGAACTATGTCTTAGATTTGGGATGAGAAATACTGTTGATAACACACTGATGTTTTTGGTTGTTGCTAAGCAGTCAAGGCATTTTCAGCTCCTTCTACTGACCTGCCAGCGAGTACACTTGGAGGGCACAAGCATTTGCGAGAGAACACAGCTGACTACAGCTGACCAAAGGAATATTCCATGCCATATGACGTCATGCTCATTACACTGGGGGAAGAAGAAAAGAGGGAACATTTGGAGTGATGGCATTTGTCTTCCCAAGTAACCATTAATTGTGATGGAGCCCTGCTTTCCTGGAGATGGCTGAACACCTGCCTGCCAATAGGAAGCAGTGAGTGAATTCCTTGTTTTGCTTTGCTTGCATGCACGCCTTTTGCTCTACTTATGAAATTGTCTTTATCTCAACCCACAAGTTTTCTCACTTTTACTTTTCAGATTCCCTCTCTCATCCCAACCTGGGGAGTGAGCAAGAGGCTGTGTGGTCCTAGCTGCCAGCTGGGATTAAACTGCAACTTTAAGTCAATAATATCTGAGGGTGATGACAAGGAATCTCCAAATCTTTTTTGGAAAGAATTTTAGCATGACTGTTTAGCTATGCTTGTTGGTCATGTGGATTTAGCCAAGCTTGGGTTAATAAGACAGATTTGGAACTTGCTATGCCTTTAGGATTTCCTAAAGAAAAACAAACTAAAACAAATTAAGACTACTAGATTGTGATAATCTCACTATTACCACAGCTATACTTTCATTCCTACAAAAGTTCTTTAGCTGAAAACTAGTTTAACATAAACAGTCCAAGGAGAAGGGTGTGAAAAGATGATTTAAAGTATCCTCATCTGCCATTTTGTAGCGCAGGGAAGGCAATACAGATCCATTATCAGCCCCTAAGGAGCTTCACTCCTGACCAGCTGCCAGTTTGACTTTGAACCATTAACCTCCACCCCCTGAGCTTGACAATTCAGCCAGATACACACCCATCTTATGGTGCATCTGTCCAGTTCATGTCTTTCCAGGTTGTCAGTGAGGAGGATGTCATGGGAGACTGTGTCAAAACCCTTGCTAAAATCAAAGCAGATGACAATCCTCTGCTCTGAGAAAATTGTTTCCTATTAGAAAGCAACCAGAATGGTCAAGCGGGACTTATCCTTGATAAATTGATGTTGGCTTTTTCGACTGACTTTCTTGTCCTTCATGGGCTTCCACAAGCACCTGTTCTTTTTTTTTAGTGCAGGACATAATTACTCTTCCAGATGTTGAGCTCTCAGGGCTTCTTCCTATTATTCTGGTACTTTTTGGCACACCTGAAAGGGATTAATAAGATTATTAATTTTGCTATAGAAGGTATTTTGAGTTGCTGAATTTTCTAACTTCATAACGAAATACCTTTAGAGTTAAAAATTAATAGACTGTATAAACCATTTTAACTGTAGTAAAAATATTAACTAGCTGTTTCACAAGGACTGTATTTAGTAAAATGACATTGTAGTAAATGTTTTTATGGTTAAATTTTAAGACAAATTTTGGCCATTTTTGCTTTTGAAAACTATGGAAAATATAAGAAAATTCTTATAAAAAGAATCCCTTTCATATAACATACTTCCAGGTACTTACTGCAAGTCAGGTTTCAAAGAAATATTGAGAAATTTTTGCAAGAAATATGGTTTTGTACTTCTATTCTGAAAGAATTTATCAGTATTTCATATTATCCTTTTTCCTTTATTAACTTCTTGAAATGAGGCTTATTTTAGTTTGAGTGTGGGATGTACTTAGATGACCCCTATGGGATGTATTTAGATATCTTTCTACTTGCCAATGAACAAGGAAAGTTAAATGTCATTTACGTTGTCAAATACAGTTGAGTGATGTTGCATTGTTGTCAGCGGCTGTTTTGAGCCAGGGGGAACAACAGACTGGCAAGATATATATTTCCAAGACATAGAAATACAAAAATAAAATAAGGAATGAAATTGCTGTTAAAATTATGAAAGCATCATTCCTGTCCGCTGAAAGTCAAAAATGCTTACATTAACAATTTATTTCAACTCAGTGTGCCTGGGGACTCTTTACTATCCTCTTTTATAGTTGTGGAAACTATCACAAACCTTTATATAACCAGGTTTTGAAATCTGGACGTGTAAGTTTAGCATCTTAAACATGTGGCTTGACAGGAGAGACTTTGTAAAGTTCTCAGTGATTTTTTTTCAGTTGTGCCAGTAAAACACTGATTTGGGACACTTTTTCTATGCATAATTTTGCGTAACCAAGATGTGGTGAGGAGGAAGGAACCTTCATCTGCATAAGTCTCGTTTTCTTTGTGTAGTAAATCATATACACTTGAATTGCAATTGACAGGCTCTATTAAGGCTGCAGAACATACACATTTGTATATTCTGCCTAGATGCATCTAATATATATGTATTAACATATATAATGCATTAAACATTTTGCAACTTGTTCACATTTAAAAATCGAGTAGCTTCTGTTCTGCTTTCAAGTAATACATTAAAAACCCAAAGGTTGTCTCAGTTGTGTAAATTTCTAGTGTTTTCTGGGATAGTATTTCACTGAAGCTCAGACTTTTAGTCTTAGGTGCCCTAAATTTCATAATCATAGAATCATTTAGGTTGGAAAAGACCTTTAAGAGCATGGTGTCTAACTGTAAACCTAATGTTGCCAAGTCCACCACTAAACCATGTCCCTAAGTGCTACTTCTGCACATCTTTGAAACACCTCCAGGGAAGCTGACTCAATCGCTTCCCTGGGCAGCCTGTTCCAGGGCCTGGCAACCCTTTCAGTGAAGGATTTTTTCCTAATATCCAATCTAAACCTTCCCTGGCACAACTTGAGGCCATTTCTTCTCACCCTGTCACCTGGGAGAAGAGACCGACACCCACCTCCCTACAACTTCCTTTCAGATAGTTGTAGAGTGTGATAAGGTCTCCCCTCAGCCTCGCCTTCGCCAGACTAAACAACACCATCAGCTGTTCCTCGTAAGACTTGTTCTCTAGACCCTTCACCAGTATTGTTGCTCTTCTAATGAGAAGCACTATAATTCAACTTTCACCATTTAATTAAAATTCTAAAACAATTTTTCTCAGTAGCATTTCTTTCAGTTAGAAAGCCTTTAAACACTGCCATGTGAAAAGGTATTTTTTTGTTTCTAGGCTAAATAAATTGAAATAAAATTGAATTAGTATCTTTCATGTTATAAGAGGAAATTAACATTAGCTGATGAAGTAACTAAACCACTGCTAAATTCAGTGAATTTGTCCCAATCAACACTTTCTAGACTGACCCCAGATTGATACTCTAAAAGAGTCAAAGTTAATAAGGAAATGTTTGAGTTTAGAGGTATCTGGGTTTAGAGGCAGGAAGTTCCTAAGAATTGATAATAAAATTCTAAGTGCATTTTTGTTCAGGACTCTGATGATTAGCTGCAATGTCCCCTTCAAAAACCTTCTTGAATATTTGCATCCTGGTGCTCAACTGTGATTTAATGTAAAGCTATGCTTTGTTGTGAATGATAGAAACAGCAGGCATGATTCTGTCAGGAGATGACAAGGCTTTCATCGTGGGGTTTTCAGTTTAAATGTTAATTCCTGTAGGTATTCCTGTCTGTGTAGCAAGTCTCATGCTGATTCACATTAATCCATAGCTTGCAGAAGGATAACAAAGTTGAAAGGTGCTTTCAAGATCTTTTAATGTATAAGGTACTCTGTCTAATATCTTCTTGAGTACTGTCTGAGTGAAAAATCTATCAACATTTTAGTACACTTGAGGTACTTCAGACTTAAGACTGTATTTGAAAGCTGTGTGATTTTGTAGCACATTTTTGTCACGAGCATAAGCACATCCCTGACTAAATAAAGCCAATATAAGGAAAGGTGTTTATTTTCAGCGAGTGCCTATCATCTCTCACGTGACATGAAACAACTTTGTTCTGGGATGGAAGGCATAGAACCATAGAACACAGTCATAGAATCACAGAATATAATTATAGAATCATAGATTATTTTGAGTCGGAAGGGACCTTTAAAGGTCATCTAGTCCAAGTCCCTTGCAAAGAGCAAGAACATCTTCAACTAGATCAGGTTGCTCAACATGGAAGAGCTAAAGTCCAAATCTTTTGGACTGAGCTCAGGGCTACAAGAAGGAAATCACCAGCTAAACAGAAGTCCATGCGTATACATACACAGCAGTATTGTGCTGAATGACGTTCCCAGTCCTCCTCCCCACATTCTCAGACAAAGGAGCATGAGGGCAGGAGCTGGCAGAATGATTTTTTTCGTTGTTGTGCCTCTGAAAGCTGTATCAGACAGAATCCCCCCTTTAGTCTTAAAGTGAGATTAAAAAAAAAAAAATCCTTGGATTGAGCAGTTAAAAAACAGAACAGAAAAGGAAGACCCCCTGTGGGTGACCACGGAGTCCTAGTTTAAAGTTTGTCTCTACATTAATAACGTTTTTGCTCCACCTACTGGTAGGAAGGTTTGGAGCCTTCGAATTGCCGTCAGACATTTGCACCTCCTTCTGCAGCTAGTGCTGTGGTTCCAATTAGAAGATTAAATTTCAGTATGCAGAAAGAGAGGAAAAAATTGTCGAAACCTGTTTCTAAAATTTGATACTAGGAGAGAAATTTTAATTTTAAGGGGAAAAGAAACATCATGGCTCAAAATGTAGAAACAAACAGAGAAGTGTTCCCTGTGGTGAGGAAGGCTGACGCTCGTAATTTTGGGGGCAAAAAAACCCAAACCCAAACCCAAAATAAACAAAAAATACACTAAACACTCTGCAACTTTATGTTTTATTTAAGGTGTTAATTGCTTTACTGTCTAAAATCTGTCTTGCTACAGGAAAACACAAAACTGTTTGTTCTTATGTTAGCTTCCTTTCTAGCCTTATTGGCATAAGGGATTTGACAGTCATGCTGAAATGCTGGTTTGATATCAGTGAGCATGTCTCATTTCTGATGGCTCATTTTGCCACATTTCTTGATTACTGGGTGATGTCAAGAAAAATAGGACTTCTGAGTTTATTTGCACAGCTGTTGTGATTAGTTATGTTTGGTTTTAAGCCAGGAGGTTCTCAAAGGTTTACTCTGCTGTTTCGGAAGTTGTCAGCTCACTGCCTCTGTCTTGTTAGAGTGATATCCAAACACTGATTTTTTGGATGTATTGTTTCATTCTCGCTCACTGGACTGAAGTCAATGAATATGCTTCTTTGGAAATTACTGATTCAAAGTTACACAGCTGTAACTTTCTCTTCTGATTGCAAGCTGAGGTCTTCATGAGGACACTGCACAGTATTATTACAACAACTCTTTTACAAGGTTTATGTGGTGAAGTTCATATCACTATATAAATCAGATTACAGCTTTTCAAATGGGAAAAAAACCACTAGTCCAGTAGTAGCTGAGATTTCACTGACATTCTGTAGATACTTCTACTTGTGCTAGGTACAACGCTTTTTCTGTTTACACCATTGCAGTTGAATTCATATTATACCAGATCCTGTTAATCACACACAAAATTACAGAGCAGGTAAGGTTGGTAGGGACATTCAGAGATTATCTAGACCAGTAATCTTACTGAAGTAGGGTCAACTAGAGCAGGTTGCTTAAGGCTGTGTCCAGTTGGGTTTTGAATATCACCAAAGATAGAGACTCCAGAGCCAGTCACCAAAGATAGAGACTCCACAGTCACTCTGGGCAGCCGTTTCCAGTGTTTGGTCACCCTTACCATAAAGAAGCTTTTTACACAAACAAATTTGAGCCTGCAACAAGTTATGTTGTTACTTCACCATACACATATCATAGTGAGATGTAAAATGCTTAGGTATCCTCTGCCATCCTCTGCAGGACTGGATTATTATATCTAAAACCATAAACTAATTAGGCTGCCTGGTGCAGGACTGGAGATAGAAATCATGTCCCTGAGTCTACAAATGGAATCTGAAGGCACCATTACGCTTTTGACCCACTCATTCAATGAAAAGAATCTCCCCCTGCCCCCCCATTCCCATAGCTGTCTGTCTCTGATTCTGTAGGCTCAGAAACTGTGTTTCTGATTCTGTCCACACTTCTACAATTTTAAGAGAAGAATTTCTGAACTATTCAGAGGCTAAATAAAGAATCAGACAACCTATTGTTCTGTAATGTATGTAATGCAGAAGAAAAGGATAAGTCCTTTTCAGCAGTTTTAACAGAAATAGACACCAGCTTTTACAGTCATCAAAGCTCTGGAAATGCCTTCCTGCATTCTGAAAGTTTGTAAATTCCAGAAAACACATGGATTTCAGATGCTGTTGGAAAAATTCTTATCAGGTACTTTTAGGTATTGACTAACTACAAACTGACTAATACTGTCTGGTTTTGAGTTCCTTTCTACAGCGTCCTTTAAGATATTCACTGCATATATCTAAAAAATAGGTGCTGTGTTCTTTCAGTAAAGATTATGGGCTAGAATGAATAATTACATACATGTCAACTCTGAGGCAACCGGAGAATTTGTAGGGGTATTCATCAGAGAATCAGCTTTATGTACTGACTGATGATTCTACTAAATAGCTATGTTACATATGAGTTTCCTCTGCCTTGGTGCTGCAGTATCAGACACTTTATGTGGCAAGGTTAGACCAGGAAATACACACATTACATATACACATACACGCACAACAGAAAAAACACTCTGCATTTAAACTTCTACTCTACTAAACCCAGTTATATAATAGAAAGTAATTACTGGGTTGCAGAAGCTAAATATGGTGAATGTCAAAACAAAAAGTGGTGCTTTCTCTATCGAAAAGGGGAGAGGCATCTGCTGATGCTTAAGTAGTGTCATTGATCAGGTGCAACTGAGTGACATAATGTTGCAGAAACATTCTCTTTCTCATCCTCCCTTGGTCTGCTTCTTGTAGGGGTTGTTATGGTCTTCTATATCTCCTCAGTGGTAGTTCTAATTCCTCTAAGCTGATGGGGATCTCAAAGGGTTAGCACAGGTTACTGCTAGTTGTGTTGTACGCTTTCTGTTCTGGTGTTGGGTTTAGTGTCAGCACGTCTGCTAGCACAAGAAAGGAAAAAAATTTAACAAGGATTAAAAAGTTTTTGTGGGGATGGACACCATTGTCCCTAAGGTAGAGCTACCTCTGTTTCTGATTAAGTCCTTTGTGTACAAGGGTGTTTATGCATGCTGGATACACAGTTTTTGTTCTTTTCCTATTGCCCTAAGAATGATCATCCCAACTTTCAAGGTTGCATTCCTGCAATAACGCATAAAGCTGGAGTTTTCTCGTGGTTGATGTTTATACCCTTGGGGGTGTCTGTTATCACCTGTATTCTCAAGCCCTCTCTATCATCTCATGCTTGTACTTTTATAGAATCATAGAATCATAGAATCACTTGGGTTAGAAGAGACCTTCAAGATCATAGAGTCCAACCATAAGCCTACACTGCCAAAACCACCCCTAAACCATGTCCCTCAGCACCACATCTACCCGTCTTTTAAATACCTCCAGGGACGGTGATTCCACCACCTCCCTGGGCAACCTGTTCCAATGCTTGGAGGCCACTCCAACTCTTGGAGGCCACTGCTACATAACAGTGACTATCTTGTCCACCAGTAGTTAGAGAAGCAAGGACTTGTAAGAAACAGGCTGTTATCTTATATTTTTTCTCAAAGGGCATCTGTTATGATGTGAGTTTTTTATCCACACACATAGAAGTACACTCATAAAACTATCAGGCTTTTCAGAATATCAAAATTTTAACTTTCCAATTAAGATCCTTTGATCTGACAAGAACATCAGGAGTGTTAATAGATCTAAAGAGATTCTGTGAAACTGATTAAAATTACAGTAATAGATTTCTATTCTTTTGCCCATCATGGTAACACTGGAATGAGTTATAAACATGCATCTTAGCACTACTATATCTGTTCCATTAAGGTGGTGAAACTTTCTTAGTAGAGAGATCCACCATGCTCTGAAAAAATACCTCAGTGAAAAGACTTGAGTAGTCTTAAGGCTACACTTTTTTTTTTTTTTTCCTAGGCAAAGAATGGATCATTTGGACAATTAAAAATATTATGTATTTGAAAATGAGGCTTAAGCATATAAAAATAATTAAAGGCTTAATTGACTGACTATTTAGTGTTATTTGAGGTCAAGTGAAAGATTTCAGGAATATATTTTTTTTTCTAACAAGAGTTTTAACAAGATAATATGAAAAATGCCAAAACTGGGTATCTCTGGCTGACATTAGATAGGAGAGCAGTACTGATGTTGTAATGCATATAGTTAACATTTTGGTTTTCTGAAGACTGATCAGGGTAAAATGATGTTTTTAAAATCTATGAACAGCAGTAGTTAAGGAAAGGGAAAAAGTAGGGCTCTGGAATGTAAAAGAAGAGAGAAAAGAGCAAAGCAGTGATCTAGACAGAACCTTAAAGAAGTTTAAAACTGGTAATGCAGGAATAGATCAGAATTTATATATATGCACACAGAATTTTTAAACACTTGTACTATGGATAGATGTATGGATAGAACATACTGTAGATTTAGAGGGTCTGTGTAGGAGTGTGGATCCAGAAATTGAATGAAGGAAGCCGGTACTCCTACAGGGTATTTGATGTTCAGATTTGTATTTTCAATATGAAGTTCTTTAACCCTAATACCCTTATCATATAATGGAATTATACTCCATGTTCCAGTGGAATACTATCCAGCACAAGGAACTTTGCTTTTCAAAACCTGTACTTACTGAAATGAATTGTTATAAGAATTATATCATAAACTTATGTAAGAATTGCAGACTTCATGGTTAAGAATACTTTAAGTGCATAGAATTCCTACTATCTGTTCCCAAGATCTGTAATTATTTTGAAAAAATACTAAAAAAAAAAAACAATACCCTGCTCATGACTGGTCCCTCTTATTCTTAGAGAATAAGGATATCCTGTTGGCATTTTATTCCTCCCTGAAAAAAAAAAAAAAAAAAGTCTTACTATTGTTGCTTTCTTCATTTTATCAGAAACTAGAAATACAACTTTAGCATAAATTTTTGTTCTCTTTCAAGTTGGAAGAAGCAAATTTTCCCTGTTTCTCCATTTTCTTGCTGGACTGAGGTATTCTTCTAAAGATGTACTAAAGTAAACAATCTGGGGGTAATAAATTGACTTAGAGTAGTCTTAACCACCTTCCCTAATGTAAAATTCTATTGAAGTTAAAGAAACTGTATTGGCAGAAAGAAGTAATGCGTCTTATTCACACTGTGTACCCTTGGCCAATAATTTTATATCTTCAAGCAATTCCGGGGGAGGAGGAATGTAAGTTTAAACCTTATGAAGTAGCATGTGTTAATCTTCTCCAGTTAAAAACTGTATTACGTTTTGATTGGCATATACCTCACAGCTTATAATATATGCTTTTTTCTGCAGAAGTTCTTTTAAAAACCAATTAACTTTCAGTGTAATCAGGTATTTAACTTATCAGTTATGCAGTGAAAAATGTTGGGGGTGATAGCAGTGACAAACAGGCTTACCAACTAATCAGCTGTCTAATTAATTTTAAAGTCTTTCATGTTTAATAAAAATTATGCATAATATCAACAGTTTAAGTCTTGGTGATAAATATACCCGTGGAAAAGCCTTTGGGAAGGTTTGGTTTGAAATATGTTCAAAAGGCAGCTGAAAGATAGAAGGATGCCATAGCACAAAATATTTTGGTCTCTTCTTTCTTATGCAACCTTCCTCAGAGGTTAATACAAAAATCTAGGAAGACAAAATGATTTAACTAGGGTTCATTAACAAGCAGCCTTTTCAATGATGTCAGAAGAACTGGCATTCTGGGAGAGACTTGCACCTGTAATCAAGGAATATTTAATTTCCTGATAATTCCAGAGCAGATTAATACCTTTTGCCAGTTAATTAAAACCATGATAGCTTTTTCCTTGTTTCTTCCCAGGCAGGCAACTATTGGGCATAACTGGCAGGGTTTGGGTATCAGGGGCTGCAAGGTGCCCTGTGGGAGAGGAGGTCAGGAACTACCCTGTGCCAGTCAAGCCAGGTCCAGCTGACTTGGTCACAGATAGAAACAGCCCAATGCACACCAAAACTTCAGTCTGAGGATCACACAGTACCGCTGCTCAGACATCATTAATAAAGGGTGGTAGCTGTGGGGAGTAAGAGACATAGAAAGAAAGATGTGAGGAGGCACAGGAGACAAGAAGATATGTGAGGAGATGTGAAGAGGTACCTTTTTGCAGAAACCAGAGAAGGAGGTGCAGAAGACACATGGAAGAAGACATTTGTGGTGGGTTGACATTGGTTGGATGCCCACCGAGCTGCTCTATCACTAGCCTCCTCAGCAGCACAGTGTGGGGGGCGGGGGGGGGAGAAAATAAGGTGGAAAAGAAATCATGGGTCAAGATAAAGGCAGTTTAATAGAGCAAAAGCTAAGGCTTATCATGGAAGCAAAGGAAAACAAAAGATCTATTCTCTACTTCCCATCGGCAGTGGCTATCCAGCCACTCCCTGGGAAGCAGGGCTTCATTTAACTCCCTCTCAGCCAGACCCAATACAGCATTTTTGGGGATGCAGCTGGAGAAGGTCTGAGGGACTGCAGGAACTCCGAGAGACTGTGGAGCAGGGGCAACCCTGAGGTACTGCAGACTATGGTGGAGCCAACTGCTGAAAAATATGGGAGGCTGGAGGCTAGAGGCTAGTGGAGGCTAGAGGTTAGTGGAGGCTAGAAATGGAGAAGGAGAGATGTTGAACTGAAGTTAAGCCTGGTGAGAAAAGGTGTCACCCTGCGTGTCTGTTTAATTGTATGTGTTTTTTTCCTCAATACCTAAATCAGTAGTTAAAAGATAGTTAATTGGCAATAAATCAAATGAAATTAAATTCCCCAAGTCAAGACTGTTTTGCCCACGACAGTAATGGAAGTAGAAATGTAACCTAGCTTCAAAACCTTTTTTTATTAAATTCACTTTATTTCGCATGTTAGCTAAACCAAATTCAATTAGCAAAATTTCTTTAGGCATACTCCTTTATTGTAGCGGTATTCTCTAAGCAGTTTGGACTGAGTATGACTTCTGAAGGTTTTGAGTTTTTTCTTTTTTCTCTGGTTTGACTGTGCAAAAATTTATGGCAGACATATGTATATTAATAGGTATAGCTAGTGGAAGATTTGAACATGCATTGCTCAACTTGAATGTTTCTTGCAGAGTCTGGAGACCAGAACTATAGTCTTGGTGACTTGACTGTCTAAGAAGTGCATTAGGAACAAAATACTCTGAGAACTCAAGTACAAGCAAAAACAAGTCAAACAACTGAAGCAGGCAATGTTGTCCTGAACTGTCAATCCAGCCTTTCTTTGTGTTGCCTCTTTCAGGGTTGAATAGATAGCTAAACTGTATATTAATCACTGCTTTCAATTTTGCTCTACATCTCTGGTTTACCAGCAAGTCTGCATGTGGCTAAGCAATTGCTTCTGTAATGACAACAGGTTCATGGAGAAGGAATGGTGGTTTAGAGATTAGCTGGCAGTAGTAGCAGCTTTGCTTGTGACTTAAACTTACCTGTGAGTCATTCTTCATTTCAGAAAAGAATCTAAAACAAATACTAGACTACAGAGAAAGGTGCCTACGGCTAGCCACTGAGAAATGTAATTATGGATTACTGAAAATTTTCCAGCTGTTTTAGTTATAAAGAATGGTTTCAGATATCTACAGTAAAATAAAAACACTGCTGTCAAACTATTGAGAAAAATTAAGTGACTTAAGTATCTCTGTTTTGAAGGATTTTAATGCACAGCTATTGTTTGCAAACACCTGTTTTTCAAGAGACTGTTGGTCTGTTCATAATTTATAAAATGTTCAAGGCTCACTGATGAGGACTGGAGCATGACTTTTTTAGGACACTCAGATGGGAAAGAGGTTTTGACTTTTCTTTTTATTGCTAGGAATTTATACATTTCTACCTGACATTAAGCACATAAAAGAAACCTAGAACAGAGACCAGAACATAAATGATCTTCACTGCATCTCAAGTGGTTTGACAGGTTCCAGAACCATTTCTTTTCCTTAGCTCACAAAGTGTTTTAACCACTGACCTGTTACAGTCTTATAGGTACGCATTCTAGATATTGTGAATAGCAGGAAACCTAATGTTTTTATGAGTTAAAATCAGTTGTGTTGGTTTTTAATTGCCAGGGTTCTCAACAAAAATTCCTGTAGTAGACTTAGAGGTGTCTCTGTGCATGCTTGTTTGTGCAGGCTCTGCACACAATACATGTTTAAGAGTACAAAATCACACAGAACAACATAGCTTTTTCATGAATGATGATAAGAATATTTGTGCACTCCTTCTACTGCTCAGCCCAAGTTGCCACATGCCTGTCTGAAAACCTGGGGATAGCCCATGAAATCTTCTCTCATGGCTACTGAACAGAACATTTTCATATACTTTGAAATCACAAAATAGAGGGATGAGGGAGACCCTTTGTCACTGTATGGTAAACACAAAGTCGGGGCACAGATGCAACATTTCAAAATGTGCAACTTTTAATTCACACTATAACAAAAAAACTAATAAGGGTAATAGAGTTAAGTCAGAACTAAAAATTGGAAGGGTTCCTTCCATTATAAATACAACCGTATTTTTGACCATGAAATGCAAGTTTTTATGCCTAAACAGATCCACGTATCCACACATACATCTCGTCTCCCAGGGACAGTTTTCCCTATTTCCCTCCTGTACTGCTGTTCTTTATTTGATATGGCAGGTTACTCATGGACAGGGATGTGTCTGTTTGACCCTAGGGAGCTCTGGCGGGAGCTGTGCGGTCCTGACAGTGCTGCTCCTGGGCTTCTCCACTGGGGTCCTCTCTGCACCATTGCTTTGCTTTATCCGTGGTCCCTTCCAAATACAAATAGGAACTATTTGGATTACAGGCATGTTTCTAGGTGGACACTTGGCTGTTTCTGTGCATTTTTTGACCATTTCTTGGTGATGTCTCCCATTTTAGTTTGAACAGGTAACTCTCTCATTTCATCACACTGCTGTGTTGAGCAAGCTAACTTTCCATGCAAGAGCACAAAGAATTCTTCTGTCTTTGCTTTTGCACCAGTCTCAACATTACAACCCATAGGAAGATTACAATAATGTGCAAGTGTCAAAGTGTTTCTAGGTTTAGGCAGCACTTGGCAAGGGCTTTCCAAGAAGAAGATTTGAAATTGCAGACCTCAGTTAGTCCTGAATATTGCACTGACTGCCTATCTGTAGATCATCTAGCTCTTAGTTTTTTTTATAATCCTAACGACTGAAGAGATTCTTACTAGGCCTCACTTGCTGTAGTTTACAGACAAATAATAAAATAGTCCAGAATAGGTTAGTCTGAATAAACATGACAGATTAAACGTACCAACTTGTTAGGAACCTCTAATAAATTGCTAAATGTATAGGCTGCTCCTGAATGAAGATGATTCTGCTCATTCCAGTGAATACAAAGATGTCTATTTCAAGTCTATTTTAATATTAATTATAGTATACTTAATATTCATTGAAGTTTGTGGAGAGCTAACAAAATGTGACAAATTTTTTCTTTGCTACGCGTAATGAGTCTGTTTGGATGGATGTGGAAAACAAGTTTTTGTCCCTCAATATGACTAGAAATTATTCTTGCTGTGAAACCAGAATCTCAGTCGGTGGAGGAATACAAAAACAGCAGGTCTACAAAAGGTATAGGACTAACAGGCAGCTTCCTAGTTTCATCCCAGAGAAGACAGAGCATTTAGGTAAGAAAAGGTTGCATAAGAGTTCTGACAGAATTTATGCTTAGGTTGTAGGAGGACTTTTTGTAAGCTTCAGCAGAAGATAATCAAGCAACCCCAAATTAGTTGGTTTTGGTTAAAGAACATTGAATTTAAGATGAGAATGGTACTGAGTATCTGAATACTTCTCAAACTGTTTAAGTGTTCCATGTCATGTGCTACACCAAAACTTCTTCAAGTCTGACAATACAAAGTTGAAATAACAAGCCAGTTTGTTTTCTGCTGCAAATAATTTTGAAATGTTTCAGGCAACTCTTCACTAGTCATTAGGTTAAATACTTAAATAAAATCCCATTAATAGTATAATCTCTATTTTTAACGAAGAAAAAAAGATTCAATTTGTATTTGGTAATCATAACAGTAACAAATTCAGTGAGTATAATTGCCCTTTTCTACTGTTAAAATTTATCATTTGATCTATATTAGGGAGCAGAAACAAAATCCATCTACAATACGTTTTTCAGAGATACTTTATTTTTTTTCTTTAGTCTTTTTGTCACCAATAATAAAGCTTTTGTTGAGCAGACAACTTAACCCTTTTCTCTTGCTGACATACTGGGCTGTCAGGAATCCTTTGGCTATGCCAAAACAAGTGCCGTTTCTCCACTTGGTTCCCTTAGCTGATTCCTCTTTTGAGAAGACATTCATCCAGAGGACTTTAGGATACTGGTGGATGAAAAATTAAACATGAGCTAGCAATGCGCCCTTGTAGCCCAGAAAGCCAATTGTATCCCGGGCTGCATAAAATGAGGCACGGCCAGCAGGTCATTGGAGGTAATTCTGCCTCTTTACTCCACTCTCATGAGACCCCACCTGGAGTACCGTATCCAGCTCTGGAGTCCAATTCTGGGTACAAGAAACACATGACCTGTTAGAGTTGGTCCAGAGGACAGCCATGAAAATGATCAGAGGGATGGAATACCTCTCCTACGAAAAAAGGCTGAGACAACTGGACTTGTTCACGCTGGAAAAGAGAAGGTGCTGGGGAGACCATCTTGTGGCCTTTAAATATATAAATGGGGCTTGTAAGAAAGATGGAGAGATATATCTTACCAAGTCCTGTAGTGACAGGACAAGGGGCAATGGTTTTAAACTGAAAGAGGGAGTTTTAGATTAGATATAAGAAAGAATTATTTTACAATGAGGGTGGTGAGACACTAGAATAGGTTGCCCAGAGAAGTTGTGGAAATCTTGTCATTGGGAACATTCAAGGTCAGGTTGGACAGCTCTTTGAGTAACCTCATCTAACAGAAGATGTCCCTGCCCATACCAGAGGGGTTTGGGAGTAGATCACTTCAGATATCTCTTCCAACCAAAAGCGTTTGATGATTCTATGATTTATTTTATGATTCCTAGATCAGTATCATTTAATTTAAATAGTTGCATATTTGAGTTCTTAATTTCTAATAGATCAAGAGTGCAGTTAAATTAGTGCCATTAGTGCACCAACTGAAGTTGGTACTACAGACTAAATTAGTTTACTTTTAATATGAACTGCATTACAACCTTTCAGAGTAGGAGTAGGGAAATACAGAAATTGGAATAAATGTGTGGTGTCAAGCATTTTCTACACGTGAAGAAATTAAGACTTAAATTTCTGACATTGGTTAGTACTGAAATTAGGCCATGTTTCTACTGCTGTTACTCATATTAGTCAGACTTCTAATCTAGAAACATTTTGGAATTTCATGCAAAGTGTACAGTTTGAAATTTCATGCAGTATACTTTGGTCTGCTTAGTCAGGCATATGATGAAGTATTAAAACAAAAACAACCTTATGCCTTCATGACATTCAATAACACTTCACACTTTCAGTTTTATGCTCAGACCAATAATTGTTTCCCAGATACTTTTGTTTGGACAGAAGTCAGTAGAGACATGGAAGAACAGGGACTATAATCAATAATGTGTGTCTCCGCAGGTTCTTAAACAGAATCAACATATTAATATGCTGAACCCCTTTGAATGAAACACAGACTACACTTCTAGGCTACAAGCTGGGAGCCCTAAAAGAATATAGCTGCTCTGATACAAAGATTCAAGAATAGTATCATCACTGTCGCTGGGATTAAGAAATAAAATAATGTAAAATGATCCTTTGCTCACTCAAAATGCTTAGTTTGTGCTCTTCTGAAGTATTAAGCAGAGTTCTGTATTTCATTATTTTGTATATGTTTGATGAAAAGTTGCACTAAATAATCATATACTGTAGCAGCAGAATGAGATTTCTTTTCCTAAGATACTAGGAGATAGATGCAGTGAAAGCAAACGCTATCCAATGTGAATGTGTTTTCAAAATACCTGTCACCACTAATAGGCAGTTCTACTGCTTGCTCAGGGAAAACTTTATAGGCACCTCAACCTGTTGATTGAGAAGTCTTCAAGGGGGTCTTGATCTAGATGGGTAGAGGAATTGATGCAGAGGGGGATGGGAATGAATCATCTGCCACATAACCTGACAAATTAAACTCAGTTCTCATTATCATCAAGAACAATAATGCACATATGTTGTCTAAGACTTATTTAAGACACACACTGTTATTTAGGTATAGAGCTTGCTGCTCAGCACCTCTTTGCACTAGTCGGTACCAGTCTTGACAGTTATCCTAAAATGACCACTAAAAAAAGAGAGAAAAAAAGCTGAAAAATTTAGAATATGCAACTTAATTGTATTGATCGTAAGAGGTTTAAAAGTTGTTTTACCTGGTGTTCCTGAAAATCACGTGTTTTGTTAAATTTGGTAGACTTATCTTCATAGTTTTTACAGTTATTAGTGTCTTCAGTTTCTATGGAAGTGGCACAGGATGAATGTAAAATGTTACTGCTGTGTGCAATGGCAAAAAGAAATTTCCTATGCCACAATATCTTTAAGCAGTATGAGTAGAAGAAAGCATTGGAATTGTTTGCTTTAAAACAATGCCTCCTTGACAGTTCAACGTAAGATACATTTCTCCCATTAAGTGGTGATAGCACTTGCCCTGCCTTTGGCAAGTGAAAGAGAACTGGGCTGAAGCAATTGCAGACTTTGTGCATTTGGGCTGCCAGAGAATTCATTTATCTGAGAGATGGCAAGTCCTCAGATCAACAGTGACACTTGCTTCAAAGACTAGGACTTGTCAGCTTCAGGAAGGGTCCAGAAAGGCTGAGGAAACAAAGAAAACTCTGAGAAATTCAAGGAGTTGAACTGTATTGCTTTATACAGCAGCAACCTCTGCTATCAAGTCCTTTCAGGCTCTTGTTGTTCTAGGCTTCCTCTGTTCCGAGTCTAATTGTAAGATATATTTCAATTCACAATGAAAAGCAAATAAAAAGAAATAACACAAATTCATGTCAATGTGTTTCTTAACTCTCTGTATATATGAATCAGAGAGTTCCCTGCAGCATACTGTTGGTTTTGTTCTGTGAGATCTAGTTGCAGCCTGAAGAAAATCAAAGATTGGACTATGTTCAGGTATAGGAGAAGGGAAGGGAAAGCACTGGAGGAAGCAGTGCGAGAACTACAGAAGTGACCTCTAAAGGTCAGCTGGGCCAACCATCCTGCTTGAGCAGGGGCAGCTAAAGCTGCTCAGGTTGCTCAGGTCTGTGTCCAGTTGGGTTCTGGATATCTTCAGGGAACTCTACCACTTTTCTGGGAAGCCTGTGCCTGTCTTTTACCACCCTTGTAGTGTAAGTGTTTTTGTGTGTTCAGATGTAATTTCCTGTATTTCAGTTTGTGTCCATTGCCTCTTGTCCTGCCACTGGACACCACTGGGAAGAGTCTGGCTCCTTCATCTTCATTCCCTCACAAGTAGATATTTTTATACATTGATAAGATTCCTGCTGAGCCTCCTCTTCTCCAGGCTAAGGAGGCTCAGCTCTCTTAGCCTCTCCCCATAAGACAGATGCTCCAGTCCCTTAATCATCTGTTTGGGGCTTGGTCTGGTAAGTCCCAATCTTTCTTGTACCAGAGGAACCAGCCCAGCCCAGCCCTGGACACAATACTCCAGATGTTGCCTTATCAGTGCTGAGTCGAGGAGAAGAGTCACCTCTCTAGAGCTGCTGGCAATACTGTTCCTAATGCAGACCAGGATGCTGTCAGCTTTCTTTGCCCGAAGGATTTGTTGCTGACTTATGTTTAACTTGCTGTCCACTGTCATCCCAAGGTCCTTCTCTCCAGAGCTGCTTTCCAATCTTAATTTAGGTACTAGATTACTTCTGCAACATCTCTTCAGTAATTTTTTTTAGGGTTTTACCCCTTACAGAGAAATTGGAAGTGCATAACTGTCTGGACATTTAAGTTCTCAAATTTGAGAGATTTTAGGCAAATAGAAAATGCTAGTATTTCTTCTTATTCAGCTACATGATAATAATTACTGATAATATTTCAATCACTTCTACTGCACTAACTGAAACAATGTGAATGGACCGTACAAAGACTCCTTCCTGAACTGGAGAAAGTTGACTTTTGGTGCCACAAACTGCCTCAGTTAAGTGAAAGGGTTAGATTTCTTGTGCTTGTTATGCTCAAGAGCAATAGATTACCTGGAATTTGACATATAGGATTTGCATTTCCACATTTTAAAAAATAATATGCCCCAGTATCGCAAAATTTTGTGAGAAACTGCAGCTGAAATGCGAGGGTGGAGCAAGAAGAAGAAGAGGGAAGAGGGAAGAGAAGGTGTAGTTGAGTAGCTGAGTGGCCTCTGTGAAAAGGTAGCACTGTGCACAGCACAGGATGATGCGACGATATGTGAGCGATTGCCCCTAGAGACCTTTGAGTAAGTCCATTGTTTCAAATTTCTAAATTTGAGAAGAATTGGAAGGAAAAAAAAAATTATATTTTTCAAGTATATTAGGAAACAGTCATCGCAAACAAAATACTCACTTAAGTGTGTCTATACAACTATTAAAACAGTTTTATTTCTTTGGAGGTATGTCTAAAGTGAAATCAGTAAATGGTTGGGGGAGAGAGAAAGTTATTCTAATTGACTGTTAGGTAATTTTCATTAAATTTTGTACAGAAACACCTGTAAAAGATTACACGGCATGGGCTTACAATGACGATTTCCAGGATTTAATATGAATTTTACATAGAATTTATAGATGCTTGTGAAGGTGCGAATTTCAAGGTCCCAAGTTTTCTTTTGTTCTACTGAGTAAGAAAAATGGAAGGGAGGTTACCTAATATTGCAGAGTTTGACTTGATTCCTGTTGATTCCAAGAGCTCTTGCAAATTATGTGAAGCTGTACAAGCTGTGTTCTATGTTGCCTACTAATCGTGCCAGACTCAAGCTCAAAATCAAAAAGGAGGCCTATAGAGGGTGGAAGCAAGGACAGGTAGACTGGGTAGAATATAGAGAAACTGTCCGAGTGGCCAGGAACCATATCAGGCAAGCGAAAGCCCTAAGAGAACTGAATCTGGCCAAGGACATCAAAGACAATAAGAAAAAATTCTATAGCTCTGTCAGGGAAAAAGGTAGGACTTGGGAGGCTGTGGGCCCTCTCCGGAAGGAAACGGGAGACCTGGCCACCCAGGATATGGATAAGGCTGAGGTACTGAATGACTTTTTTGCCTCAGTCTTCACTGGCCAGGGCTCTAACTGCACTGCCCAAGTCACAGTAGGTAAAACCAGGGGCTCTGAGAATGGAGAACTGCCCACAGTAGGAGAAGATCAGGTTCGAGACCACCTGAACAACCTGAAAGTGCACAAGTCGATGGGACCTGATGAAATTCATCCCCGGGTCCTGAAGGAGCTGGC